>OY804557.1:602500-811626 GCA_963680865.1 Spergularia marina
GCTTATAGTCAAGTGGTAGGTGTGTGCAAATGTGCAATGACAGTAATCTGTCTCTGTTGCCTGTTCTATACCTTAAAGAACAGTTAATCAGTAGTACTTGTTTGCTGCAGTACAATTTGCATGCTTTTCACCAAATCCATTGAGGAAAATCCTCGACAATTTGTACGCTATTTGTCTATTTCTACTTTATTGTGTTGTGTCGTAAATGTGACGTTTTGTTTGTGGAATCTATTACAGTAACAACTCTAACAAGTGAAAGCTAGATATAGTGTGCAATTTACCAACTATCGCACCTACTCAACTTGTGGTAATTTAAGCAAAGAAGAAACAAAACCTGTTGTTTAAATCATGGCGACCAATCGTGACTAGACCTTTGCCGCTAAGAGTCTAAGATGATAGATCAGATGTCCATATGTCACTGGTGCGTGCTCGAGCTGAGCATGACATACAACTAATTATTGTACGAGCAACACCGATTCATTATGCATTTTGACATGCCTGTAAAAATCACATCGAGTTACTTGCGCACTTCCTTCGAAAATGAGACGAGCGAGCATATGAATTTGTTCATTTTTATTTGTTATCGACCAAGTACCATGTATCATTTGAATACGTCTACTTATTACTAGCAGTTAGCAAACTTGCAATAATACATGTACTCGTATAATTTGGCATGGAGGGAGTATGTGTTAATAGTACAAGACATTAGATTTTGTTTTTGCTCTTCCCAAAAGATGTTGGATTTAAATATAGATGTCAGAATTCTGAATTCATATAACCAGTCACGGATAAGTTACTACTGATTGAGTGATTGTGGGTGCAAATTAAATGTTTGGAAGTCTGGCAAAAAAGATTGACAGTTACACTACATTTGATAATAGATACTCGTAACACCTAAACTCCATGCACCTCAAAAAACAAATACTATTGCCCTTCATTTCATTCAATTATTTACGTTGGTCTGGGGTTTTTTAAGGGGAACTCAACTCCAACGTAAACAATTGAATGAAATGGATGGAGTAAGAATTATCTAAAAAGGCCGCATGCAACTATGCATGCGATCAAGGAAAGAAGGCTCGTCAGAACAATCGAGTACTGTACTTCTATAATGTAAATCGACCTATCACCAAATAGGTACGTAGTACTGTAGTAGACAACTGATCGAGCACAAATAAAACTTAAGAACCAACTAAGGCTTTGTTCACTATTACACTAGCTAGAAAGTAAGAGTAGATGGTAACATTTTGCTCAGATTAGGATGCAAATAATATTTGCCCGCGGCAATGCAAATTAGCCTGCTATCCACGTTCCAAAGTAGTCCAAACTGTTTGTTGGTCTAGATTGCGAGTAATTGGCCCAAAGAATCCCCTACTCCCTTCATCCCAACTCAAACGCCCTATATAAAAAACGATCCCATATTGGAAAGAGTGTACACTCTAGCTATTCGGTTAATCAAAGTTTCAAAAACATCTGCATGGCAAATTAGAGAAAACTTTATTCTAATTATTTATATAACTCTTTTGAAACTTTGATAAACCAATTAGTGTGTACATTATTCTCAACATAGGGGTGTATTAGAGATAGGGAGTTTGAGATAGAACCGAGTCTCGTTATCAATCGGTCTTTGGTCAGCCAGCTCTCAGCGTGAGCCCATACTGACTGCGGTTCCGCCAGCCCTGACTTGAAAAGTAGAGATCAAAGGGGACAGTGACGGTTCATATTATAAGATCAGCCCTACAAATTGAAGGTACTGTCCCATGAAAAATGGGGCTAAGCTACAAATCTGTGACATTCAAAAGAGTTGTGATTCTATCAGAAATGGTAGACTATGCCAAATAGGTACCGCGATGCACGTGACTATAATACCCCTTCGGATACGTCACTCAGAATTTAAATTACTACTAGTACAGTAGTACTTACATTATTTCAGTGAGACACTGATGTTTTGTCCCAAACACCCGTAGGTTAGTACAAGTACATTTCAACAACCTGAATCAAGATAAAATCGACTTTGATGGAATTACTGCACACATCTGAAAAATCGCGTTTTTTTCTTTAGTATCTTTCGCGTTCTATATCCTTAATTGTTGACGGTATGAAAAATTATTGAACTTTGAAAAAAATGTTGATGGTATGAAAAGAACGTAGACGAAGATAATATAGTTGCTCTATATTGCAATGGCGGAAATGGTTAGGGGTGGAGGAGGCGTCATTGAGTGAGCATCATTAATTATTTTTTGCATTATAAATTTAGATAATTGCAAACTGAACTTTAAATTAATTGATTTAATCATAGTCATAGTAAAAATGAAAATATAAAACTAACGGTCGACTAATCTTGTTTACATAAACGGCACAATGTCTCTCAAAAACTAAGAAACGAAAACCAAAAAAGATCTCAAGCGAGGCGTAAAAAGAGTAATTGCTCGACAATTTCCAGTATACACTTGATGGTCTTGCCAGCAATATGTTCAATTTTTGAACTTAATGCTCAACAATCTTAACCAAATGCCTGTGCTTATTAATTTGAACTAAATACTCATCGATTTCCACAATGCATGTACTCAAGGATTTCTTACTATAATATTGGGGGTACCAACCCCGAGGGTGAGAACCAACATTCAAGATTGTACTTCGACTTTATATCCCCAATTGCACTTAAATTTCTTAGTTACACTCTAACTATAAAAGACGAAATATCATGTAACATCATTCTACTAGAAGTTAAGATATACGGAGTATAGGAGGAAGTAACAGTTCAAAAGTTCACACCGAGGTCCGGTAATTTAAAGTGTAAAACTCACAAGCCACCCCAAAGACTAGCAACAAACCTATATATCAGTCATTTTCTCCTCTACCGCAACATCGTGGTGGTGTGGAGGAGGCCGGGAAAGTGTTAGTTGCTACATTGTTCCGATTATATATAGCATACATACAAACTAGTATTTATTTTCACACATGAAAGATTGAGATAGGTGAAAATTATGTAAAATTCAGTGAATAATCAAGTGATTAATTATTATATCACCAGTCTATCATTATTTGATTTTAAGATGAAATAAACTTTTGTGACTAACAAAGTATGAATGCGATAAATTTTGACAGTTTTGAGTAAGATGACATTTCCTTCGAAATGTGACTAGTCTAATTTCTGGCACATATTACACGAAACAAGAATGAAGCTAATATCTGGTCCAATGTGATGACGATTTAAAATAGGAAGACGCGGCTTTTAAAATTATTAGCCAAGCCGGTCATACAAGGACCATCATCTTCAGGGCTCTTGTTTGTTTCTCCCCCACCTACATCCTAATTCCTATTATATCAAGGGTATTTTAGTCCCATATCTTTATAGCAAAAATGGTGATTCTTTTTTTTTTTTTTTTTAATAATTAACACTGAGAATTTCGTCAAACCTTGTTTATTTAGCTCCAACTACATTCTTGTTTGCCAAATGAATAAATTATATGTGTGGAATTTAGATACATGAAAGTATTTGTGAATTTTGGTATATTGCTGGCAAATTTTATATTTGTATGTACCAAGAATGATTAGTCCATTTTTCGACCCTTGTCATCATCTAACATCTACTAATAATGTTTAAACATTTTTTATATATATTCACATAACAATTTTAGACTTTTAGTTATTTGACCAACCAAGAATATACCAAAACCGAAAAACAAGATTCCAATGTGAAAACATTAATTCGATCCAAAACACTAATTTCAACCTCAAACTCAAAGTCATATTTTAATTAGAGAAATGTTCAACGACATACAAGAGACGAGGTTTGTCTGAAATGGAGCGATCTTACAAACCAAAAAACCACGTTATCCTATAACTGAAAAAAGCCGATGATGGATGTTGGAGTGACAACGAACCACATGTGAGTTGTGGGATGATATCCCACATTGGATAAATAGAAGAATGGGGATTAGTTTATAAGGTGGTGGGTTACTCCTCCTATTGCCAATTGGTTTTAGGATGGAACCCCATCAACTTGTGAGCCAGTCTTCCACGAGGAGGCCGATATTGGCCTATGACGACTCTGACAATGCACAAAACGTCACCTAGCAATACCTCCTTCCAGGCGTTTGCATTGCTACCCCAAACAATGTGATGGGGCACAAGGTTGCAAGGAAAAAGTAGAGAGAAACGGTAGTGAAATCACCTTTATTTGTATCTCCTATTTCCTCTAATATCGTACCTCAACACAGTGTTGAAACTAACGTAACACGTAACTCTTCCTGAACTTCACATCCCACACCTATCCTATATCAAGTTAAATTAACTCAACTCAAGATGGTAGTTAAGACTTATTCTTCCCTTTTGCTCTATTATTCCACATCTATCCTAACTAAAAAAACTCCCTTTACAAATTACAAACCCCCCACATCATACACCCCAACCAACCAACCAAAAACATAACCCCCCAAAAAAACGTAACTATGAAGAAACTCTACCGCAAAGGAACTGTCCACCCTTCTCCTTCTCCCTCACCATCTTCCGATCATTTCCTCTCCATCTCCTACCTCCCGGCAGCGATCCTCGCTCTCGCCGCCGCGCTTTCGGCCGACGACAAGCAAGTCCTTGCATACCTACTCTCTTGCTCCTCTTCCACTACCACCACTACCACCCCATTTGATTTTGACCCTTCGAAATCTTCCTCATCACACAAAAAACACAACAACAAAAATTACCCTAGCAACAATAATATTAACAATAATAATAATATTAACCATGTAACTTCTTTTACATGCTACTGTTTCAGCTGCTACACGACGTATTGGGCACGTTGGGATTCTTCTCCAAATCGTCAACTTATTCATGAAATAATCGATGCTTTTGAAGATAATCTGTTAGCTCAAAGGAAGAAGAAACAAGGAGTCAACAACAAGAGAGAAAAGAAGAAAAATGTGAATAACAAGAATTTAGACTATGGTCTAAATAATGATGATATAAATGGGCTTATTCCTACGTCTGAAGGGTCGGTCCGAGTTGGTCCTGAGTTAGGCCGAGTTGACTCGGTTGGTGAAGAAGGTCAACTCAGTGAGGAGGCAGGGGAGAAACAGGGGTCTGTTAGGAAAATGGTGAGTTTCATTTGGGGAAGTGTTTGGGGTTAATTAACTTTCTAATATTATTATTATTATTATTATGAAGAATTAATTAACCTCAAAATTGTGGGTTTAATTTCTTTTGCTAATCATAAAAAATTATGATCTTGCTTAATTTCCCTTTTATGTTAAAAAAATCTAGGTTTTTTTTTTCTTCCTAATTCTCAATCTTGTATGATATTATACTACCCTTATTGCTCTTTTTGTACTACCAATAATGTAAAGAAAATGGGCAATTTTTTTTGTATTTTTCATATGAGATAGTTTCATAAATTTCAAGGAAATTGAATATGATGAATTTTACCTAGTGGTAAGTTCATTTTTGTAAATTATTTCATATATGCAGATATATATGATCACAAAGTCTTTAATTAGCTTGGTTTCTCCATTGTGTAATTTTGTAAATGATGATAGTATTGTTTTTCCCACCCTAACTTGGTAAGGGTTGATATGTCTACATCTACCTATAAATTATGGTGAACTTTTTGTTCTTAGTTTTGGTTGGTGGCCTGGTGGGTGCTTATTGTCTGTGTTTCATAAGATGTCACAAAGACAATGATCAATGAATTAAGGTTAATTAGCTCTAGGAGTACATTATTCATAGAGCTTATTACTTACTTAGTGGTATTAATTCCGACCCGGATATGAGATGATTTTTCTTGATGGTACTCAATTTCGATACAACCAGTGTTATACATGTATTTTAAGATAGTCTCTCAAAAATTACACATCGAACAAAGTATACTAGTATATGTCAAATGAGCGATGTCGAAATTAAGTACAATCGAGTGGCACTGTGGCAGTGTAGTGTAGTGTCTCATCGTTGATCAATAAGAAAGAGAAAGTCTTAATGTATATTCATATACATTTCTAAATGTATATCCCTAATCTTTTATCCACATGTCCCACCATATTTCAATTCTCTCTCCTCAATCTCACCACATAAAAATACAAACCCATAATACCCCTCATATATGTTTAGTAATGTATATCACATATACAAATAGTCTTATTCTACTTTCTCGGTTTTACTACAAGAAACATCCTTTGCATTTCACTAACTTGTTCAATTCCCTCTCTTTTCCAGTCATTTACATATTATTTGAGGAATATTTAATTTCTTTACCTACTCCGTAAATATCAATCATTGCAAATGATGGGTATTGATAATCATTTTGCGCCCTTTGCATAATTAATTTTATACTCCTTATTATGTTGATAAGACTATGCTTGAAACAATAATAATGGAGTAATAAAATTAATTTTATAGGGGGATAATTTTGTGTATTAAAGCATTTTGGCATTTTCTTTATTTAGCTTTCTCGTTTTCTAATAAATAACCTAAAAACATCTGGCTGTTTGTCTTGCGGGAACGAACTGAGCTAACTATGCATGATTGTGGGAAGAATTTGATTTATAAATTTCCACTTGTTGGTATGATACCGCAGAATTTTTCATCACCAAATTTGGTTGTTATTAAGATAAATATTTAAACTAATATGTAATGCTTACCCTCTAATCCCTATCCTACATACATGCATACATCATCTACAAGTAGGTATAGATATATATACAATATCTTAACTTATCCTTGTTAATAATGGAGTGGTTATAAACGTGTTCACTGCTTAAGGACGGGATGATTTTTACAGCGGTGTAATTTTCGACGTAATTTTCATTATATGGCTATATGGGTCATCTAAAAGTAATTCCTTGTGGTGACACTTGTGTACATCCGATTTGCACTGGCCGGTATCACCCACGAGCCAAAACCGCCACCGTCATTGATAAATTCTCCTCCACCACTGCTCTAACATTGTATAACCATGGCTAGTTTGCTACCACTAGCACCGCCCATCACATAAGTTCACCACCCCGTAGCCAGGCCAGTAACAAATAAAAGAGAAATTCTAAGATGCTTGACAAGTACTTGTCGAGCACCCTAAAGAAAGAGCATCAAGTGCTCTGCATATATACGGTGGAAAGGAGAAAAGGCATAATAATTGAACCAACCCATATCAACCTTTATTCATTATTCATAATTTGATTTTCACCTTGTGACTGATAAAGAATACCTAATCTAACATTCGTATGTACTTTTTCTTCTTTGTTGTGGCCTTGTGGGCTAGGGAATAATTCCGCTTATAGAACCAAAAAAAAAGATAATAATTTTAACATATATAAGTGATAAAATGGTGTACAAGTTTTAAATATAGTAACAATATGATCTTTGATAATTAAAACAGCTAGCCTTTGTCCATGTCTAACACGAAGTAACAAATGTACTAATAGAGTAATAGCCATAGGATTATACTAGCTACATTAATAATTTAATAATTCATATGCATGTTCATCTATAAACATGGAAAAATGGACTTGAAATCATGCATAGTGGTTTTAGTTGGTGACGCTTTGATAGGCAGAGTCACACAGACCGTCCACATAATCCATACGATGGGGTGAAGAAGGTTTACCTTAATTACCTACTACAGACTAGTAGTACTAGCTACACGTTCGAACATAAGAGGTTCGTGTAACATTAGCATGAAAAGTCCACCTATCCCTAGCTAGGGGATTATCCTCTGATCTAATTATGAGCATATCCTTTATCTTAGCTTTAAGCGCGTTCCTTAATTATTTCTGCAACATATATAGTATGATTGACGTTATTAAGGTGTATAACTATTTACTCGGGCTTAACCATCACCTAATAAGAGATATTTTCGACAGTGAGACATGTAAAACATATCACTGTAGCTACGACCAAGAATTCAATAACAATACTCCCTTCAGTTTTGTTTGATGTTCCATAATTAAATAGCACGGATTTTTTTGTAGGAAATATGATGTGGTGGAAAATAAAAGTTGGTGGGTTACAAACCTTAAAACCACAAAAAAACATTACAAATAAGAAATGTACAAGATCATTTAGAACTTACTCAAAAAAAGAAGTAGGAAGATTATTTACAACTGGAGGGGGTATAAGAAAATAAGTCATAATCGATAAAAATCATTTCGATCACTTATGTTTAATCATTATGGGATACTTGTCACATATTATATGATTTGCCTGTCTCCCAAAGGCCAAAACCAGCGGAGTATCAAGTTTAGTTTGTCCAAAATATGCACCTTCGATACTATTCATGCATGTGATAGTATCATTTAGATTGGAAGTCTACCAAGAAAAGTTGGTCTTCAAAACCCTCTTTTTGGACAAGAATTCGCTCGTTTGCTTCCATCCCTAAGCCTCTTTGATTACATCAAAATGTTGGGGTGTGCTCCACTGCATGCTCCCCCATTACCATTTCCCATAAGATTTTTGCGTTTTAGCATGAGTCTCCTTAAACTTAGCTTTGTGTATCTTATTGCTATTACCTAATGAAGTAAGAACAATTCTTTTCGCATGTACAAACTTTTTACTCTTCGAGACCAAGAAAACGTTCAAGATTCACCAACGAGTCACGAGAGTCTAGATTCTAGAGTAAACGTACAAGTGGGAGTGGCGAATTTCCCCTCGTTATTTTTTGTATTGTTAAATAACGTTAATAATTTAAGACAATAAAATTGTATAATTGTATCATGAAGTACAAAATGACCATCGAACAACTGTAGTAACTTAGTATGAACAACATAACAACAGAAAGCACAAAGAATGTCATCTGATCCATAATATTTTGTTCCACCTTTGTATGATTGTATCCTTTCTTTGGGTCTTTGAATACTTACTTTGAACTTATTAAAGTTGTCTTAGGAATGAGCATCTTTGCCAACTTTGTGTCTAGCCAACTAACCAATTAAGAAGCGTGAAGAAGATATGGGGAGAAAAGAAGGAGACGAATGGCCCGAGCCTCTGTGACTCAGCACTCGAGGTTGTATTGGCATATGATGGTCACTAAGTCACTCCTTACATGATCAACGTTTTTAAAAGTTTTACTTATTCTATCTCCATCAATTATTTACCTCAATGATTATCGAAACCCCAAAAGTAATACTGGCGATCGGAGTAGTTGGTATTTATAATGGTTGCAATTCACATAAATGGTGTGAGATTAAATAGACGTGAAGTTTATATGACTATCATCCAATGGGTTGTAAGCTTGTTTTATAAGCTGAAATACGTCTGATATCAACTGTTACTTTTAGAGATAACAGTTACTTATCTGTTAGTAAAACAATTATCTGTTATTTGAACAGTTATCTACTACTCAAACAGTTAGTATAACCGAACAGATTCTAAGGCTCGAACTTAAGTCCTCTTATTAAACTGACTAAGAATCGATCGTCAGATTCGTCACGTTGTCGATACCATAAAAGTTACCCATATATACTATAGTATTGTTAATAATAACGTACACTCCAATGTGAATTACTTGAATTTCTTATCATTTCCCGTCATGCATGTTTGAAGCTTTAATTTAAGTTGTTCATATACTATCATCAAATCATATGCCATAAAGTGTTAAAGGTAAATTGCTACTTTGGAAATTGAATAATCATCGATTCATCGATCAAATTAAACGCATTAGTTAACAAGTAAGACTGGAACATGGAAGTCATTTTAAAACAATAAAATTGACATGCAAACTAAACTTGACTGCATGCAATAATCGCCTAGACCAAGCGGGACGTACACACTGCATATTTTGGACTAACTTGAGTTTACCGAACTTTCTGAGTTTTGACTAAACATCGTACGCGCAATATTCAACTGTGTGCGTCTACGAAATTTTGTGTACGTAAATTGGTCAATTACTCAATTAATTCAACCTTTTGGCATAGATATTGCTCAATGACTTCGGGACAAGGTTGCTTTCCTTAATTTGTACGTCGAAAGAAATTTACATGCTCAATTGATTGGCTATTTGATTTAATTCCTTACGCTTAATTTGAGTTATATATTACTCATTTCCTCTAACATGTACGAGTAGATCAAATTAAAAGAAACATATTGATAGACAAACTGATAATCACGGGGAATCTCAATTTCGTTGTAATTATGTTGATTACTTGACTAGATACATTTCACATCAGAAGTCAATTAATAGACTAATAACGTACTCATGCAACTACAATTTTACAAAAGGCTCGCTCTTAGCCTTATCTTAGCTTTAATTTATCTTGTATCCTCGTTGTGCAATAAAACCTAATTGAAGTGTATAAATTACACTTGTGAGCTAATAATGTACTAGGGTTGCATTTCTCAATATTATACCGGAATACAATATAGAATTTGAAGGGGTATATTTTCCCAGTTAAACCAATCTATAATCCATCTCGACAACTAAAGGATTAAAAGAAAATAATCATCGTTGCTAGCTTTATAATCTCGATTGTTTTCGTATTTAGGACGATAAAAAATTATTTTAAAAAGAATATGGCTGGTCTACTATGATTTGGAATCAGAATGAATAACTTTGAAGAATGACAACGTATAACATTAGGTGAAGATTCTTCACCACCTATTATTGAATACAACATTTTCTCAGTCAATTTATCTTGATGGCTTGAACTTGACGTGACTTTTATGGTAGGTGACTAGGTGAGTGCTTAAGTATACTCCGGAGTATTTTTTTTTTTAAATTCAAGCAAACCCATTAGATTTTTATTTTTAATTTAATTTGATCATCACAATTTACTAGCAAACTTTTTATTTGTGGGTAGTCATCGAATTGAATTGGGCCTTTTTTTGGCAGAACCAAAAGACAATTGCTTTTGCGTTGGGCCGCTAAGAAATACTAATATCTCAACAAATCTAGCCCAATAAATTTGAGTAGATTTCCAGCAGTAATTCAGACACAATTAATTCCTAAAAAAAAAAAGATGATAATGTGTTTATATAGGATAAGGATCTTCTAGAGTTTTTCTTTGGTGGATTTTGTGAAGTTTACCAAAACTAATAATAAGACAAAATGAAAGAATTTTGAAAGACATAAATAAAAATCTTAAATTATTTATTCTTATCTTTTTGGGTAAACTCTACCACATAGAGTCCATTTTCAACTCTAGAGGATCCCTACACGTTTATATATGATATTGACTTTGTTATTAAACTACTCCCTCCGTCCCAACTCAAACGCCCCCGGCCTTATTTGTAGTGAATAAGAAAATTTGATATAATAAGTTGAGTGGGGTAATATTAGGAAAAAAATAGGAGAGAAAATGTGATGATTATAAAAGTAAGAGAGATAATGTGAGGGAAGATGTAATAATTTAATAAAAGTAGGAGAGATAAATATGTCCCAAAATAAATAGGGTGTTTGAGGTGTGGCGTACCAAAATGAAATGTGGGGCGTTTGAGATGGGACGGAGGGAGTAGTTGTAATATAATTTATGTTGTCCACAATAGGGAATTTTTCGAAAATTATATAGGTGCAGATTGATATATATTGAGACATCATCCTTTATATTTTCCCTTCAATTGTTTATATATTTTCGACATTTACTTCCGAGGAATAATTTACGTTGGTCATACTCTTATTCGGATCCTTAGTTTTGAGATGAAAATGTTTCGAAAAGTTGCATTTCAAAAGGATCGGAAGGAAGGAGTATTATTAACGTAACCCCATCATTATATATTAAGGTAATGTGACAAGAGACTACAAGAGACATCATTGACTTATATACGGTTATAAATGACGATTCATGTTAGTTGGCCTATAATCATTTTAGAAATAAGTCTTGGTTGTTGTCGTGCGTGATCGTTGTATGTTGTTGTTGTCGTCGTCTCATTGACTTATATGTGTACTCTTAAATCATAAACATTAACCAAACCCTATGGATTAACATTGATTCATTCACACCAACTAAACCAATTAGGCAACATGGTGACCATAAACTTCCATGGAAATATAATTAATCAACATCAATAATTAATGAAGATGATAAATTAAAAATGAACAACAATAATAATTGGTTTTCTAACAAGTGTTATCCTTAAGTTTTTTTTTTCTCATTTTTTAGGCATGTACAGGTATAGAGGAGTTCAACGATACTATGCAACCTTTGAAACGATCAACGATGGCATGCTGCGCATTGCGTCTCACCAAACGCCTATGTGAGGGGAGTGGAAGGCCCTCCTTAACACACCCGTCGTACTCCTCTAGAGCCGCGACAATGTAGCTAAAATCGGGGCGTTTGTTCGGGTTTGCTGACCAGCAACGCTTGATCAGGTGAGCCAACGCTGGTTGGCAGCTTGCTGGTAAGGGTGGACGAGCATTCTGAGTTACGCAATCAAATATGAAGAAATTGTTAGGCTAATAAGAACAAAGGAAAAGAACGCACTAAACTTGTATTCCTACATGACTACTACATTTCTAATTTGTACTCATTTTCTCGATGTGGGACAATCGAATATTCAGGCAAAGTAATGCACCACACTTGTATACTTAATTGTTTAACGATTTTTCTGAGGTGTGTTGTGTGTCCATTTAACACATGTTAATACTTTATTTGTTTCCTTAATTAACTGATATTCGCCCTTGAAAAAAAGCAAACGTTAGAAAACCCGTTAAATATCGAAATTTTCAATGTGGGACAAATAATGCACTAGACTTATATACATGTGCGATTTTTACATAGTTTCTATGTGGGCTAAACTAGAGAATAGAGATGGTGAAAGTGGGCCAATGCATAATATTGGGCTAAGAAAGTGGCCTAAATAAAAGAGGACTGACCTTATTAGCAACAGCAAAAGCAGCCTGGACAGGGGTCATACCCTGAAAGGGAAGCAAGGCAGTGGTAAGCTCCCAAAGAACAATGCCAAAGCTATAGACATCAACCTTTCTTGCGTAAGGTTTTTCCTTTATCATCTCCGGAGCCATCCACCGATACGTTCCCATGTTTCCTTTCGTTTCTCGACATTGCGTTTCGAGGCACGAGGTCCCAAAATCCGCCACCTTCACCCTCATTTCGTCGTTGAGGAGAAGGTTGTTGGACTTGAGGTCCCTATGGATTACTCCTTGTGAATGTAGGTACTCCATCCCCCTCGATATGTCGAGGGCTAACCGTAGTACCGTCTCAATTGAGAGGGAGTATGGTTCCTTCTTGTTCAAGTACATCCTCAGTGTCCCTTGGGACATGTATTCTGTTATTATGCAGTACACTGGTGGCTTCTGGCATGCTGCAATGAACTGCAATCAAACAAGAGTTTCTTTTCCTTAAAACTTCAAATAATTTTAGTACAGTTTTGTAAATAACTTTGCAAGATATGACTAGTATAACATTGTGCTACACTGCTACACCATAACCCATAAGACATACCATTTCGCCCCCATTTAAACTTCTCGTGAAATTTGAAATTCTCTCACATAATACTATTTTATGGGGTTGGGACGGAGTGGTAGAAAACATGACTATGGATCCATGATTGGTGTCACTAGTGGCTTAGTCGCTTAGAGCTTCTAACATCTACTTGAGATAAAGCTATGTTTTTCGTATTTGAATTGGTAGCGATTTCTCCTTTTTATTAATTTAGATATACTATGGATATGCTTTAAATCAAAATTAGTATACCAAAAGAAGAAGAAAAAAACGCGATAAAGTAACACAAGTTAATTGTGTCTATATTGTAAACCTCTATCAATTTGCTTAATTTTAATATCTATATTTTACGTCATTTATTGCAATATACTCACAACTTTTTTTTCCCTCTCAAAGACAGTAAAGGAAGATTATCTAAAGTTAACTAAATGTAGAAGTGCTTTTTAATCTTAAAGATAAGGTTGAGAAATAAAGCAGCCGAACTTTTAAAGTTTTAGTTGGCTCATGTATTTAATCTTAATAAAAGTCTCAAATAGGATAGCAACCATATTTTCATACAATCATACCATAGACATTATAGCATTATAACATGTCTACGTTAAATTCATTGGTGATCATAATGCGGTTACAATTTATAAGACTTACAAAGAATATAGGTAATACATCGTAACATAAAAAGCAGATTCGGCCAATAGTAGTCAGTAAGGAACATAGAACGATATATACGTAAACAGTAATAACAAGTATAGTTAAGTTTGTACGAGTGTAAAATCGACTCATGAAAAGACCAACGGGTTTTATACTATACGTACTCCGTAAGGAACATAGAACGATACACTAACACAAGTGAAGAGTAACAAGTGTAGTAGTGGTTAAGTTACCTGAACAATATTGGGATGATAAAGGCGGGAAAGCAAGGCAACTTCAGACTTAAATTGTAGCTCAAGTTTAGCTCTAGCTTCTTCTTTATGTGTAGGAATTCTAACCATTTTCACAGCAACGGCTCTTTGCTTATAAATCCCTCGATAAATCCTACTATGAGCACCTGAAGCAAACTTATTTCCTATAAAAAGTTGGGAAAGATCAGCTGTCCATTCTTCTTGATTCTCCTTGTTTGCTTCCCAAGCTTCCACATTCTCTGAATCCAATATCATAGACCATGATTCTAAGCTGTCGAATCGCTTCTTCTCCATGTTGTTTTCGGGGTCTGCGTCCCAGAACTTCCTGGACGCAGACGAGATTGAGCGTATGGGTAACGCTCTCCTCCTTCTCCTAATACTTATGTGCCTTAGTGATGAAAAGCATGAAACTTCCATGTTTAATTTGAGAGATGTTATTCGTAATTGGCAAGAAAATTTCACTAGAAGCAACAATAGTAGTAATAGTAATAGTAAAAAGTTTGAATTTTCCTTCTGAAAGTGTGGATTGATTTTAGGAACTGCATGAACTGATTCAAATGCATGGTTTTCCACCACGAATTGCGAGACGAGAAGCGGACTGAGTTATCTTCATGTATTTCAGTCTTGTTACAGAGTTATACGTGAAAGAGACACCCAATGTGGAACCATTGAGCGTAGAATCATCATAATTTGCCAACAAAATAAAATAAAAACAGAGGAAAACAGGGGAAAACAGAGGAAAAACAGAGGAAAAACAGAGAAAAACAGGGGAAGTGTTGTAGAAAGTTTGTTTACTATAGGAGTAATTTTGGATAATGAAGAAGGGAAAAAAGGTATGATTTTGGGAGTTTGTTCGAATTCATGGTTGCGAAAATTTACGAAATGAAATTAGAAAAGAGGTTTTTTTTTTTTTTGATGAATTTGCAAAGGAAATGAGAGAAAATTCAAGAAGAGAGAGTTGGAGAAATTCACGGTTATTTGCAAATAAAAACTGATGTGAAAAGGAGGGAAAAGGGATGAATTCAAAGGGAAAGGTTTCAGGAGTGTCTCGTGAGTATTGCTTCATTTGCAAATGGGAGGACTTAGAAAAAAAAAAGGCAAAATTGAGAGCCTGTCTTTTTGCCTCCACTTAAAATTTAAGTGGCTATGCTTGCAAAACAGTTGGAATGGGATTAGTAGCTTATATCAAAATCAAAACTTTAGTTAATAATTGATTAAAGTTTAAAGAAATTGAAAGGCGGGTTTTTCAAGTTAACGAAATGGTTTGCATCGAGACTTGAGTGGAAAATAACACTTTTTCTCGTATACAAAGTAGATGTTTTACGATGTATCCACGTTGTACAGTCTATAACTTACTTTCACATTGCAAATAAATATTACAATAGTACACCGAGTATGTGATAAATATTACAATAGGAAACCATTCTTCTATAAGATCTAATGCAAGATGAAGAAAAACCCTTGTTTAAAAGTTGATTCGTTTGGTTAATTAAACTTAAAATATTGACGAATAATCACTAGGCTAGACACGATTATTAAATGGAACTTCGAGTTAGCTCTAGTGAAGTTTTATGTCTTGCGAGTTTGATCGTTAAAAGGATTATGACTTATGTCGACAAAGTAGTAACCTTATGCTATCTCTCCTTTCCCCTTTTAATGAATGAATGTGTCATGGTATCATGCTCTTGGATGGAGCTTAAAGATGGTTATGGTGTCTTTTCCAATACTCCTCATAGCACAACCCCTAAAAAATGTGATTGCCGTGACAATCAACAACAGAAACCATTTTTGGAATCCGACTATAGAGTTCGGCCAAAAGCCAAATCACCAAATCGGTTGGAAATGGTAGTTATTGTGCACTCTTGCAAAGTTGCAAGTGTGGATGCTTTATGCTTATCCTTCTCAAAATGTCAAATCTATCTCAACTTTGATGAAGATGTAGGAAAAGCGAAAAGTCATTTTATGCGCATCATGCGTTTAATTTCGTTTGAACTTGAGTTGAGTAATATAATATACATAATGGCGATAATTATATACAGTTTTTTTCTCTTTGTAAAATTTTGATGGTTCAAAGTATAAAAAGAGTATTTTAAAATTTCGAATATCTCAATTAAGCTGGACAAGTTTTGTATCAAGTATAAACCTCTACTTCGTGATTTGGCAATAACATGAAGTTGACTACTTCTCTTCAATCTTTATAACTCAAAATTTGATCAAAGATGCTTCTATTATAAGACTCCCCTAATCCAATCTAATCATATTGACATGAAGGCACTAGCTTTGGGGTAGATACCATGTCACGAGAGAAACTATAAACTATAGAGTTCCACCAAGACCTCACCTTTCTCCAATAATTACAATTGTAGAATTAGAATCCTTCGTTTAACCTGAAGTTCCAACATTTTCTCTTTTTCTCCATCGTTTGTATTTCTCCGTATATTTGGTATTGAGAAAGTTTCGGGTGCAATGACTTTCGAATATACATTATTAGTCACTAATAGGCTAATAGCTATAAGATGACACCAAATTCAAATGTCACTTGTAGAGTTGTAGCCTAAGCAATCAATACATATTTCAACCTATTAGTTACTTCAACAAGGGCTAAAAAGAATCACTCTAACTTAGTTACTCATATATTACACTTGAGTTTAGTGATTATATCCTGAAAATCATTAAAAACTAAGTCGCTTCAAAATTCTCTGTAGAACGAACATTTTATTCTTTGTAATTCAAATAAAATCCATTTATATAATAGAAACAAGTAATTTACCGGATTTAAAGTGAACATTAAACAAACAATTTTCTTTAAAGGGAACAAGCAAATTTCATTAAAACTATTGCGATTTTATTCTCTTTAAATTACTCCGTAGTAATATTGCATGGGACACTTCTACAATTGATAAGTAGGTGTCTAGGTGAACTTTTTGAAATATTCTGTTCCCAAATAAAAATTGTTGGCCAAAAAATCTTCACTTTGGGAACTCTTTTCCCTACCTAAGTGCCTTTTTGCTTGTGGTGTTGTGGTTAAATTGAAGCCCACCGGGTTCCTACATTGTTGTCACAAAATGGGCCATGGCCTAATACAAATTAGTTGATGAGCCCACTTAATATAAAAAAACATATTCGAGCCAGTAGTTCATATTGGTATCGTCCAAAATTCAAATTGAGGGTTCAATCAACATCGATATTCCTCAATTAACAAGATTACGATATATCGACAATTTTAAGTATAAGTCAAGCTCTTTAAACCATATCATTACGCAAAATTAATGGAGACCTCATCTTTTACTTTGCATGACACTTTCAATCATGGTGTTGTGTTTGATGATAGAGACTAAACAGACATGAAAAATGTAGTCGATGATTAGTTTATGTGTAGTGTGCTGGTTTCAATTTCGTTATCAAACATTATTATTAGTTTCAAGTAGCTCATATAAAAATCATGAAGGGTTCAAAAAATGGATAATGTAATTAAAAATTACCGACACTGGATCTCCTACAAAATCACTATTTTGAGTTTTTGGCTAATAACACAATCTGATCTAATTTAATCCAAATTTATTCAGTTTGTTTCAAATTCAACTTATACTTTTCTTAAGTTAATAAAAACATCGAAGTTTAATTGCTTCTACATTTCCGCAACTTTAAACTCGAATTAGCCTATTACTAGTGATTTCAGGTGCTTAAATGGTTCATACTGCTTTGATGTCATTGGACGTAATCTACCTTTGGAAGTATGCGCACCTCACACCCAAATATTTTGTACATGAGATCCAAAAACAACGGGGAATAGTATAATTGCATCGCCATAATGATTAATGGGTCACAAGCAGTCTTCTTAGAGACTAAATAATTCAATGATTAGCTTTACTAATGAAGTACGTACAATTAAAGTGTCCTCTTAATTAATGAGATCCATTTTAATAATTAAGCTTCCATTGGCTTTATTAGAGTCATACATTCATATAATACAAGTGTCAGTGTGACATTGTTCCACCAAATCTAGGTCAAAAAGACTGGCATATCTCATTTTTAGTGTGGTTGATACTAATAATTTTATTGGAATATTAAGATCGATTTTTTTAATAGACTTTTCTTAAATCAGTCGACGTACTCCCTCTAAAAAAACGATTAGTTGACACAGTCACAACGATTAAAAACCGCATAACTCAAAACATTGATCATTTGTACAAGAGATGAATACAATTATCACTTACACCAATCAACTTACATAGCAATTTAGCAACCATAATACGTTATGTGCGTGGATGATTAGCCTAAATACTCCTTTAATTCCTTCAGAACAATTGAGGACGGTCCATTTACTATTTATATGTTGATTAATTAATTCTAGTAAAAGTATACCAAGATCGATCAATTAATTAAGTTTATATAAATACTCCTTTGTTTGACTAGTTTTGGCAGCTTTTGTTGATCAATGAATCCCCCATGCGTAATCAAAGTAACATCTTTCATTACACACTACTATTTGATACGAAGTGCTCATTATCTCCTTTTTATGCACTTTGGTAGTCTAATGATGATTATGCTTTAATTTAATGATTAAGTTTAGCATAATACCAAAATAATCATTCAAGCAAACGAGCATTCAACAAAGCTAAAGAGAGTCATGGACCATAGTTATTAACACTTCAGCCATGCTAATGATCCTTAAAGTTTATAACCTTTGTTTACGACATCTTTCTTACAGATTATTGAATATATACATATATCAGTAACCCTTTAAAAGAGTATTTATAACTTCTCTTAAACATTAACGTAAAATGTTCCGAAACACCAAATTAAATTACCAACATTTGCTGGAATGTTGATTATGGACTAATGATACGGACGAACACATGTATCAAGGAAGGCATATGGGTTCGCATAATAGCAGTTTTATCTTAGACTGCTCGTATATACTCCGATGATAAAGTCAGATCATTCAATTTATTTCACTCTGAGTTTCATATAATATCAAAATGATTCATTTTTGTGTGACCAACACCAAAGTGACACTTTATATCAGCAAACCAATTGGACAAGAAAAAAGATTTATCATTTCACAATCATCAAAACAGTTCAAATTTAGATACCACCAATCTTTTACTTTTACCAAACAACAAAAGCTTCCACGAGTGAAATTTCCCAAGAAAGGTGAAAAAACAAAGATAAAATCAGAGAGAAAGAGAAACTTCGCAAAAGGAGAATCCAACCAATTTCAATATTCCCAAAATACCCTCACCTCACACGTCTTCAGTACCCTACCTTAACCCCCCATTCTCAATCACCGACTGCCCTTCATGCAAGGGCATTTCCGTCATTTCACACTCATGTTCTCCTCTTCACTTTTCTTCCCTCTCTCCTCTCTCTCTCTCCTCACACTTCACTCTACTCTCTCTCACACTTCCCACTCTCTCTCTTTCCCTCTCTCTCCTCCGCTTCCGTCATCATGTCGTCACGAACTCAGTCCCACCAGCTCAGCAACGGGCTGTACGTCTCCGGCCGCCGTGACAACCACCCTACCAACAACCGCACACCCACCATGGCCGCCCGTGCTATACCCTACACCGGCGGCGACCTCTCAAAATCCGGCGAACTCGCCAAAATGTTCGACCTTTCTCTCTCCTCCTCCTCCCTCTCACAACCTTCCACCCCAAGAATCCCTTCCCGGGCCCCCTCTCAGCCCAACTCCGGATCCGGCCCTCAGCCCGCCCAGGCCCATACCATCCCATCTCGCCTCTCCAACTCGGGCCGGCTCAGTAACTCGGGCGCTACTGCCTCCAAGAAATCGTCGGGTCCACTTCCATTGCACCCCACCGGGTTAATCACCTCCGGCCCGCTCACATCCTCGGGCGGGCCGAGTCGGAGGTCGGGCCAGCTGGACGGGCCGCCAGGCCCGGCCCCGGGTGGTGGTGGGAAGATGGTGTATGGGAACTCGGTGACGAGTATGGGGAAAGAAGGGGTGAGGTATGGGGTGAGGGTGTCGAGAGGGGTAATGTGGGTATTTGGCATAGTGGTGTTGATGGGGTTGTTGGTTGGGGTGTTTCTGATGGTGGCTGTTAAGAAAGCTGTGATCTTGGTGGCTGTTGCGGCGGTTTTGGTTCCGGTTTTAGTCGGGTTCGGGTGGAATTATATGTGGAAAAAGAGGGCTGTTTTGGGTTATGTTACTAGGTTTCCTGATACTGAGCTTAGAGGTGCTGTTGATGGGCAGTTTGTCAAGGTTACAGGGGTAATTTCCACTTTCATTTTTTCGATTTTGTTAGCATTTTTTTTTTTGGTTATGAATGAATGATTGCCTAATGATTGTGAATTTGTGATTATGATAGTAATTGGTTTGTTGGTAAGTTGTCATTGTTGAGTTTTTTTGTTAAATGATGTCATTGTGAATTTGTGATTGACTTGTTAAATGATGTCATAGTTTTTGGATTTTCCATTTTTAGTAAGATTTAAGATTGTTGGTGTCAGAGGAATGATGCCTAACAGTAGGTTGTGAAACTGTGTTAAGCTTGAGCTTGAATAGGAAGTTGATTTGAGAGCTTGAGTGGTGTACTGGTTCAAGTTGAATTGGATTGTGGAAGTGAACAATCGGGTATTCTTGGGTCGCAATGACGAATCGAAGTAAGATGGGTGGGGAGACCATGAGAGAAGGTAATGTGGATTGGTGTACTTATTCGAAGGGAGAGTTATCGAGTTATTTTAGGTGTGTGAATATTCTATGTGGCCTTAATGCGTGCCTGTGCACATGGTTACTTGGAGATTTGGAATGGAGACTTTGATCATGATTATGGATAGAAGCTTTGTTGATGGATGTTTTCATGTGCCATTGTGTAGTTCATAAGCAAAGTGGAGTGGCTGGTCACATGTGGATTAAGCATGAAACTTTTCGAATCAAATAACGTTTCTTGTGGAGCTTAAAGGGGAGAAGAGACTGTGTTGCCTTAATTAAGTTGTTTGTTTACTCTGAAAGGAAGTTTCATGTGTCAAAAAGGGTGTCCGTGGTGTGGCTTCTGCCTATTTATCTGGACAATACGGACACGTAATTTGTGCGCCTTGTGAATAACAGTATTTTGGCGGTTCTAGGGCAGCGCAAATATATTCATTGTTCATTGTTCAGAAACGCTTTTGATTGGCTGATAGAACATAATCTAGATTTTGATTGGTCAGTGCCAAAGGTCTAATAAACCTTGCGATAAATAAAATAAATATACTGCTGATCTTGTCTTGACTGTGTTCTCTCATCTTATTCTTGTCTTGTCTGTCAAGTCTTCCTCTTTGATCTGGGGGAGATTAATCTTCGACAACATCAACTCAATCCTTTATGTCTTTTGTAGTGCAAATACATTTCTTATTGTTTAGAGTTTCTTAATGTCACCATTCCTGTTGGAATATCAATAGGCTATATTTGACAAGGCTTGAGTGGTATATACGTCCTATACTGTTGAGAGATTTTCAGAAGCGGCTAGACTAACTGTTGTTAGTGATTCTTTAGTCGACTGCGCTCTATGTGCGAGTTACGTGCTTTCTAGAGTCCTATTATCTCTTTAATTTACTTGAGATTGGTTTGCGTCATATGTCTGGGGTTGGGGATGGTATATATTCCTTTTATGAACATCTTCGTTGTTCGTGCTGAAATTTGTATTCTTCTGATGATCTTCACATTTTTCACAAGATGGGAGTTAAGTTTTTAATAATCTGTCTGGGGATGCAGGTTGTTACCTGTGGCAGCATACCTCTGGAATCATCCTTCCAAAGGGTACCTAGGTGTGTGTATGTATCAACCGAACTGTATGAATATAAAGGCTGGGGTGGAAAATCCGCGAACACCAAACATCGTTGCTTCTCATGGGGAAGCAGGCATTCAGAGGTCAGTCAATTGTTCTCATTCTAAATTTGGTAGTCACGTACTTGCATTTGTTCTTTTTAGCAGCTGTTATTGGATGATGAGTTTAGAGAATGCTAGGTATTAATGTGTATCCTGTTATGGTCATTAATGATTAGCTCAAGTTGTGCCTAGCTCTTTCAGTCTACATCCTGGTATGGCTATGATACAAATATAGCTAATGTCTCTATTCCATAGGGGTGACGTTTATTCTTTCTCTGATAGGTGAAACTGAACTAATACTTTAGTAGGTTGTGGTCGCCTCTAGTTGTAATAGGTAACAGAAAATAGGGGCTAGCTGCGAATAACATTTAAGAGAAAGCTGGCTCCTTTCACAGTCTTAACTCTTAACCAAGAGGTAACATAATAAAGCCAGTCTTACATAGATCGGTGTTAGACAAAGTTATTGATGCTGTGTCACAGTGGCAATGCGTATTAAAGACATCAATACATGACTTTGGTAGATTGAAAATGGAATTGTTATTTCATGAAGATTTCTTCCATAACCTACATGCCCTCATATGCGTCTCTAACGGCACAATGGAGGACTCTGAATGTGTGCTCCTATTGGCCTATTGGTATGAGTTGGTCTTCTTTGATCTAGAGCTGGCTAGTGATAACTTATGCTTTTCGTGAATGTGATTAGTTGTTACTTATCCATCAACGATTTTGCTACAAGTATCATGTATAAAAATGTCTCATGTGATCATCTTTTGGACCTGAAGCCAATCGTCTCCTGTTTTTAATTGGCAGAAATATGTTGCTGATTTCTACGTGTCAGACTTTCACTCTGGTTTAAGAGCCCTTGTAAAAAGTGGTCATGGAGCAAAGGTAGCTCCTCTTGTTGAGCCTGCAACTGTTGTGGACATAACCAAGGAAAAACGAGACCTATCTCCAAACTTTTTGCAATGGCTAGCTGATAGAAGCCTCTCCAGTGATGACCGTGTAATGCGCCTAAAAGAAGGGTAATGGCATTTCCACCTAGTAGTGTCACATATGTCCCCATTCCCCTTTGTGTCGAAGAAATGGCTTATTCCCTATTCTTTTAGAAGCTTAGCTTGAGGATACCCTCTCCCAAGGGATGGTACTCAAATTTTAAAGTTTCCATGAAGTAAATCCAAGGTATTTGCTTCACAGTTTTCCTTTCCTCCCCTTCATTCAGGTATGTAAAAGAAGGTAGCACCGTTAGCGTCATGGGAGTAGTCAGACGCCACGAGAACATCGTCATGATTATACCTCCTGCAGATCCCATCTCGACAGGCTGTCAGTGGTTACGCTGCCTCCTACCAATGTACATCGAAGGCTTAATACTCCATTGCGAGGATAATCAAAACTCAGAAGTAATTCCTGTGTAGTTAAAAGTCTCATTTTCTGGAAGAAATTTATTCTGTTAGTGCCTTAGCGGACCCAAGAGTACATATCAACCACACGATGACTTGCAAAAAAGGCAATGTCACGCTGCCTAGCTCCTCTCTGTCCATATCTTACTTGGTCTCTGAAGTTGAAAGTGCATGTAAATCAAGGAGATGCAAAGGCTCAGAGAATGCAGATGGTATAATAAAGTACGGCCTTGCTTGAATCACGTACTTGTAATGATCATTTGTGTTTATAATCGGATCAAGGGAGTGAAGTTCTCTCCATCCAGACACGAACGAGATCTCGTGGTCAGCTACGTATATTCTACTCCTTAAATATTTCATTTCTGTACATAAAAAGCCATGGCGGATCTGCCTAGGCCGGTGTTTGTAGTACGCATTTTTGTTGGCATGCTCTTTTGTTCATTGGAAGGTAGAATACCTAACAAGACTGACTGTAGAGTGTGTATTGATTAAGATTTAGAAATGAGATGTTGAATCTGTTGTCTAATAATGTATGTAATGTACTAATGCCTTCACTCTGTGAATCCCTTCTGTTTCACGTCTTGATCTACAAGCCTGGTTATAAGCCATGGTGGTTTGTTGCGACCAATTGCTTGAGATGACGAACCATATTGGACCGCAGTATTACTGAAGTGGTTCTTAGTTGAGACTCGAGATGCTGTTAGACAATGACTCTAAATCCCAGTCTGGTAGGTCAGTGATATCCTACATTATGGTTATGAGAACGTGCAATGTCAATGTCTCACTGTAAGCTGCCTTAAATTGGACCCTATGCGTTTGTCTTTCTTTTTGTACATTGAGGAGACCGTTCATGTTACATAATCTTCGCGAGGGAGTACAAGATTAGGACATCACAGACGTACTACGTACTGCTAGCATGGAGCTCCATACGATATCAACATTTGAACCCCGGTAGTATTAGTGTATCACCGATTTTATTGAGTGAGCTATCTTATCGGATATTCATTTTGTGCATCAACTTGAAACTCATTCAAAACTCCTATTGCAGCCTGAATACTTGACATGGCTTAACTAAAATCGCTGTGCTTTGGCCAATGGCCATCTGATATTCTCAAAAACAACTTAACAATCAAGACTGCCTATGCACGCTGCCAGGCACCTTGCGAAGTCTAAATTGAGAAAAGAACTTGTACAACTTTACAAGTAACAGAAGAATGAGCACTGGTGCGGGAAACATGTTTGCTGAACTTCCCTCACATGGCTTTGTGTAGCTTCACAATCACAATATGCGCTAGCCAGAGTAATTTTGACCCACAAAATGAGTTCATAGCTACTCTACATTGCTAGTTAGTAGACAATTAAGCACAAACCATGTTTAGAAAGAGATTTTATTAATACTAATTTTGGGTTCACATCCAAACAAAGTCTTAAAGCCGGGAGGGAATTCCTCCAGCAACCACCAGAGTTTCCCCAGTAATATAGGCGGCGTCATCAGAAGCCAAAAACGCAACAGCCGCTCCCATGTCTTCTGTTGTTCCAAGACGATTAAGTAGAGTCTTTTCCTCGATTGACTTCCTCTGACATAATTCAATTCACATAACATGAATAACCATCACAGCATAAGTAGGTCTTTGCTAATTAGTATTGGTGCATTGAGGTAAAATTAGACTACTTACAACTGTGTCGTTGCTCGTGATGAAGTCCGCAAAATGTGTGGGTACAAAACCAGGGGCAATAGAATTTACACGAGTATTTGGAGCCATCTCAACTGCCAATGCCTACACAAAACTCGAGAATGATGTATGACGCTCTTATTCCTTAATTTTTTTTTATAAAATACAATATTAGATTCTGAGCTCGAAGAAGTACCTTTGTCAGTCCAAGAAGAGCTGTTTTCGTCACCCCATACATTGCCATTGAAGCCTGGGGTCCGAAAGCAGCAATTGATGACACAAAAATAACTGAAGACGTATTTGTCAAATAAGGCGAAGCGTCCTGCAAAATCAAGAAACTATAGTGACTACAGAGCAGTGTAACAACCTCTCGCCCCTCTTACTTCCGAAAAACAAAAAGCATTCAAATGCCTGGAGTCCTTTTATCTGGTGTGGGGGGGGGGGGGGCTTGTTCAAATCATGAACAAGCATCTATCAGCTACCGTTAAATTTTGCTAATTCTGCTCTTCAGACATTGTTTATGATACCAACTCTACACACTAACAAAAAAGCAGCTAAGTTCTGATAAAAGACCGTAGTTCCTCAGCCTCAAACTTTCTTTATAAGACCTCATAACCTATTGCATTGCTGCTCAAACGGCTTGATAATCTGCTGTCTGAAACTTAGTGCATTTCTGCTCAAACGCTTATCAGAGGACTTGCAGCAGATACCACAGTTTTTGCAAAATCCTTACACCCATGTGCTAACTGGTGGGAAGGTTCTAAGATCATATAGGGGCCTTCAGGGAGTGGTCAGCTTGTGGGCACTGGGGCAGCAGCCTATTCAGTAAGACAATCTCAACAAAAGGTCAATTATCTATGCGTCCATCTCATTTGACTAATCTTGACCACAGATCAGTAAAGAACGAAGAAAGCCTCTCTCTCTGCTACATTGAAAGGTGGTTACCAAACACAAAGGGCAACCTTTGCGGGCATTAGATTCGTTAGATAAGAATTACTGCTTCCACAAAGGAAGTTAGAAAGTGGGTAGAATCTTTGTTTGATAAAGAAGATGTTGCCACTGTTTGCTGTTTGCGCTCATGCAGAACGCTTTCATGAAAGTTTGTGGTAAACGAAAGATTTTAATCCTATGAAACTAAAGGCGTGCGAAATAAAAGAAACTTAGACAGATTGAGGCAATGTATCCCATATACAAGCCAGAGACCCAGATCTTAATATGTCACAATGCGTTCTTTTGTGTTTATAAGACATTAACTGTGAACCTTCTTTTGTAAAGAAACAATCTCATTACAAAATTAACAAAGCAAATGAGAAAAAAGGTGTCCACATTGCTCTACAAACAAAACATTCACAAAAATGGCCAATTTCTTAGCAGATAAATTAATTCTGAAACTAGCTGAACGACTAGACATACCTTCAGAAGAAGTATGGATGCCTTGACATTGATTTCCCATAATTTATCAAGCACTGATTCCTTTGAATCTAAAATGCTATCCACGGAGGGATTAACTGCAGCATTAGATACTACGACATCTATTTTTCCATATTTCTGCAATTAAAACAGGACAATCTGTCAGCAATACACGTCTTAGGCAGAAGCACTATAGAGGAAAAGTGAGACAACATCAAATGGTTACTTCAGATTAAAAAAAAAAAACAATTCAAACTATGAATCCCAGCTATGTCTTCCTACAAAAACAGAATCCCGACGAAGGAAAATAAACGATGAACAATCTGGGCACCTTCTGACAAACAATTCCACTTCTAGTCAGCCAAAAGTTTACCAAAACAAATCATGGTCTAACAAAGCTCAGACCAGTAGAAATTTCAGAGAAAATCAGTAACGAATCCAAGAATCGTGGTCAACGATAGTGTTTTCTACCCCTAGCTACTAGAACTCAGGCAAAAAGATCAAAGGTTCTTAAAATTTGTTTTGGGCGTCTAGTGATCCGAGCACCCCTGACCAGAGGGCTCCCATGTCCCAAACTCTAGCAGCGTAACATTTATGTTACACTTACTTGCAAATGCATTCATAGCACGAGTTCCGAATTATTGTGCCAAACATATTCATCTCAATCACCGATATTATCAAAGAGATGATAAAGGAAAGTAGTTGCACTATGAGTAAAAGTAATCCACTGATGATTGCAAAGCTTGCAAATTGTCAAACCAGATGAACTAGTAAGCAGCTCTACAGGAATCAAAGACTTAACAAAATTAAGCCAGAAGAGAAATCACCTAAACTAAACTAACCAAACCCATATAAAGATAAAGTTTACTGATTCATTACAACAAAATGAATTCACTAATGTTTTCAACACAGAGGCAAGAAGCTACATCCGACCCCTCCTTACCTCGCCCTAGGCGGAAGCCTTTGAGACACTCGAGTAACAATATTGTTCAATGCAATGAATTGAATAACACAAAAAATTGAAAAATATAAGATAGTTAAAAACTTAAAATGGTCATACCTGAACAGTTTGATCAATCAAATTCTTCCTTTGCTGAGCATTAGAAACATGGCAAACAACACCAAAAGCTTCAATCCCTTTACCTTTAAGCTTCTCAACTGCTTCATCCACATTTTTCTGCAACAATCACGATAGAGAGACTTACCCCTATTGAAACATAGACAGACTGCGTACAGATGACCCAAAATGAAATTTGCTTCGAGAATCACACCGACTGACTACTACTTCACAACACGATATAAAGAATACACACAATTTTTCGAGTCATTTTGCTTTATTCCATTGTCGTATCCCAAAATCAAAGAATAATTAGTCTTTGGACACATATGAAATGGAAATTTTCTGCAACAACCACATTCAACAAAAAAATCCCCAATGATCCCAGAAACATCAATAATCATAAAAAGACCCTAAATTTCATCAAAATACAATAGACCCAGATAAAAATACAGAGAAATACTTGCAAAATCAGAGGAAAGATGAAATCTTTTGGTAAAAAAATGAAGAAAAATTAACCTGTCTTCGAGAAGAAATGACAACAGAAGCTCCTTCTAAACCAAGGCGCTCAGCTATGCCGAACCCAATTCCTTGAGTTGAAGCTGTGATTATTGCTACTTTCCCAACAAATCTCTTGCCAATTTTCGACATAGTTTGTCAGACAAATTTTGAGCTTTACTTTGTTGGATGATCAAGTTGGTTCGACTAATCTTTTGGCTTTGGTTTGGTGTTAAATATGACTGTTTTGAGGAGAGAGACTGACAATTATTTTGTTTGATCTTTTGATTTGTCCAATTTAGTAGGTGCAATTATTAGATGGTTTAATTTCGGATTTGAATCGGATAAGATTATGATGTGCGAAACAAAAGTTTTTCGGGTTTGTAAATGGAGCAGCGTAAGTTTGAGACTTGTTAACGGTTACTCTTAATTTAGTTTTAGCGTTACCACTATGATTATATTGAAACAACCACATAGCTGATCCAATTGGTTAAAATGGTCACGCTTCAAGGTCTTCATTTGTAGATTGCAACGTCCATTTTAATATGAATCCGATTCGGGTAGGATTATATCATTTGAGACTCTTAACAAATTGGAAATTATGTCCTTACAAACCAAATACGAGTAACAACTTTTATAGAAGAAAAATGAAGAGTTTATATGATGGGATGTTCATCATCAAGAGACTCATAAAGTTGCAGTGCAAGCCACCAACTTGGACAAATCCGAAAAGTCGAGTTAGCCGGTGGAACTTAGGCACCCCTGATTCAACCTCGGCTCACCAAATAGATCACAGAACCAGCAAAACTCGTGTTCTGATCTCATAAGTTGTCAGGAGTGGGCATCACAGTTTCAGTTTCACAGTCTCCAAGAACTTGAACCACTGACTCCATAGTTGGCCTTTTATTTCTGTCATCTTCTACACATGAAAGTCCTATCTGAATAAGTGTACAAACTCGATTCCTGCTGAAATTTCCCTGCAATCTTGGATCAACCAGGTCCTCAACCCATGATTCATCTTCACCATCTTGCATTTTCATTTTCGCGTACCTGACAAAACTTGACAGCAGTGGCATTTCCTGCTGACCTGCAGGAAGATGTTCATCTGTCAGGCAACTCGACAGTCGAACTCCCCTCACAAGCTCCAGGATCACGACTCCGAAGCTGTAGACATCAACCTTTGCAGTAAGGGGCAGGTTTGTAGTCCACTCAGGAGCCATGTACCCTTTAGTGCCTCTGATCTTGGACATCAATTCAGATGTTCCATGCCCACCACTTCTTTGACACAACTTAGCCAGGCCAAAATCTGAAATCTTAGGCTCAAAATCGCGGTCTAACAGGATGTTCTCAGGCTTTATATCACAACGAACCACCCATTCTAGACACTCATGATGAAGGTAAGCCAACCCTTTCGCGGTGCCTAAGGCGACTTTAAACCTCTCCTCCCATTCAAGAAGTCTACTGTTGCTGTCAGCTGAGAACAAATGCTTGTCCAAAGATCGATTCTCAATAAACTCGTAAACTAAGAGCCTGTTTTTCCCACTTGAACAAAACCCCCACATTCTTGCCAAATTCATATGATTTATCCTGCTAAATGTGCTAACTTCTGCCCAAAATTCTTCTTCCCCTTGAACCACACCATCTAACTTTTTAACAGCAATCACTCTGTCATCTGTCAAAACGCCTTTGTAAACTGTACCAAAGCCTCCAAGTCCAAGAATTTCCTTGAATTTGCCAGTCGCGCTCTTAAGCTCATCATAACTAAAGCTCCTGAACTGACTCGGAATTGCACGATAACCATCTTCCAATGATGCTGATAAAATAAAGTGTTTCCTCAAAAAGAAGGCCCAACTTACAATCAAAATGACAACTTCAAATGCTCCAATTCCACCAGCAAAAGCAAACATGTAAATCCATTTGAAGTTCTTTTGTTTATAACCATAATTATATCCTCCATTATTAGACAAATCTACTACTACTTTCGGCTGTCCACCTCCACAATCAAGACGCGACACAGTAAGGTTTCCGAGGCCTGCATCAGTGTCTTCTCTTGTCCTCGGCATTCTAATATAGAAGCTAGCTTTAGAGTTGCCTCCATTAAAAAGAGCGCTTTTTGTGAAACACTTGCTTTTGCCTTTATTTTTACCTTCCGTAATAAATTTAAACCCCTGACAACGGCAATCTTCTGAACAAAGTTGTTGACAGTCTGAAAATGAAATATTTTGAGTAGCCTTAAGATCAAAACCATAGTAATCGACTTGAGGTAACTCGATAAATTGCAAGTCAGAGCAACTTCGATTGAACTTTGGCGTGCAACCTACGCTCCAATCAGTCAGACTAGTAGGTTCATAGTAAGGAGGGCATGAACACACAGGCTTAGGTGTGTAAATACAAATCCCATTTCTACCACAAAGGCCATGCACGTCACATTGTTTTGCGAAAGCTTGCCATGTAATACTCCACAATCCTGATGAGTTATTCAAGCTATAAAGCCTCAAATTTCCATCATGATCCATGGTTAGCCTCCTTATGATCCCCAAACCCATATCAGAAGCGTAAAACTGAAGCAAGTCACTAGAAACAAAGGTGCCCGTATCATCAAAACTCGCAATCCTACTACTATTGTAGTTTGTTCTACCATTATCATACACAGTTAAATTAGGATCAGGATTCGGCCAGTAAATACTCGAGATCTCTGGTCCGTTATAAGCCATTCTCATAACATTATCATTATCAAAAAACAGACTGTAATACCCAGAGCCATACATTTCAAGGGAAAACCGAGATATTAACTTTGAGTTCTTAGTAAATTTTTGATTAGGGAGCAATGTATAGGTAGGAAAATCAAAACTTTGCCAAAGGATTTTACCTGTGGGATCTTGTAGCACAAGATTCCCTGAGTCGAGAAGTCGAGCTCTATCAACATTTGTAAAGGAAGTAGTAATTGGTTCCCAAGCTTTTGAGCCATCAAGGTCAGTCAAGACTAGGGCACCATCTTTGCCTAGGGTGAGGCTCGAGCCATGGCCATTTACAGGGTTATCGCGGTTAGCCATCCATACTAGTGTTTTCTCCTTAGTGTTTGTGAACCATATTGCAAACCAATATGCATTGGCACCAGATAAGGTGTAGAAACCACAGGTGAAGATTTTATTAGGCGAAACGAGGACGTTCCAAGCAGCATCCTTAACATGTAAGGATGAGCCTCTAAGGAGATGATCTGAAGCTGGTGATGTTGCTGCTGAAGAAAGGTAAATTAGGGTAGTTAGTTGGAGGAATATGACAGTTAAGCTTCTCAAGGAAGATACTTGTCTGTCCATGACAATGCAAATTTATGAAATGTACTGTGTTGTTACTTGTCGCTAGTAGGCAATTAGGCATGAGTGTGATCAATCTGATAATTTATAGTGCAACAATAATGCAGGCAAGGTACTTTTATCCAAAGGCAAATGTAACGTTTGTGCTTATTTGTGAATCAAACTAAGCGTTTTGAACAGGGCCGGCTCTGAGATTTCGGGGGCCCTAGGCGAAATTTCCATAGGGGCCCTAAATTATCAATGTTTTGAATGAAAAATAAAAAAAATGAAGAAAAAACCAATATAAATGAGCTAGGTAGGATTTGAACCCTCCACTCAAATATGGAAAGATGAAACACATACCACTAGGCTAAACACATGCTTATAAACATATTTACTTCCTAATTTATATGTACTGATCCAACAGTTATTGGGCCCCAAATATCGGCGGCCCTAGGCGGCCGCCTAGCTCGCCTGGGCTAATAGCCGACCCTGATTTTGAATACTCGATCTATTTCAGTGAAATGTTGGACTATTTTAGTTTGATGTGTTTCAGTGGAATGTTGACATTTTCTTATAAGGGTAAGTTTTGTGTTTGTCAAATTACTATATTGCCCTCACTTCTAGTCTTCTACCCCACATTTTATTGATTTTATGGGGATTTTATTTTTTCACTTTCCTCTCCCTCACATTTTAATTTATTGGTTTTCAAACCAAAAACAAAAACCAACATCTCACTAGGACATAGCTTGTCCATAACTTGATGATGATATATACTCCATATAATCGATCACTTTCTAATGGTCGTCTTCTGTTTGCAACGACTTAAAGATTTCCACATCCAAAAGACTAGCAAGGCTTTGGAAATTAATGTCCACTACTATTCATACTACCATACAACCTAACATTAGTCACATATACAAAGTTAACAAAAATACTACAAGTCTATATATGTAGACAATAGAAAAATGTATATGGTTAGTTTGTAGTAAACTTAATCAAAATTGCAAGTAATTTTGTTGCATAATTTTGTAAATGTTGGATTATAAGGAAAGAGAGACAATCAAGGGTCCTTGATTTAGTAATTAAAACAATTTAAATTTCTTTCCCATTGATAGATTCGTAACAATATTGATTTTACCTAGTTTCATAAATTTACTGCAACCATGTTAAATTTACTACACAAGCATATTATTTACTACTTGATTATGTTATAGACAATTTTCTATTGTCTACATATAGATTAATAGATACATCCCAAAATTAACGTTACTGCACCATGTTAAATTTACTACACAAGCATATTATTTACTACTTGATTATGTTATAGACAATTTTCTATTGTCTACATATAGATTAATAGAATCATCCCAAAATTAACTTTCAATATATATCAGTATACACCGTAGACAAGTGAGTAAATGGAACAATCATTAAAGTTCAGTATTCATGAGAATTAAAACTTAAAACAGAGAATTTAATAAACTTGAACGATCAACAAACTACCAAAAAGAAGACTTTGGAAAGTCTAAAGTCATAGCAACGACGTGCGAACCAGGTCATTAAGTCAAGAGTCAACTCTCATACTTCCCTAGTCCCCTTTTTACCAAATTAGCAATAATTCAACACTTAAAGCCGCCACTAATTTACAACTCATCTCTCATAGTCATCTCATGTCAATACGTTCGAAATTCGTTAGTACTTGTATGTATGAATGGTAAGTCTTCTGATCGTTTTAGCTCAAAAACTCGAAATTCATAGTTTTCGCAATGAAGCAGTTAATACTGGGGGCGGAGTACTATCAACGGGTCAAATTAAATCAATAATTCAAAAGAGATTACTCACAATATCAACGTGAAATAAACGTTCACGGATAAGAGTAAAACATAAAAAAAATGTTATCTCTCACCCCTCACCATACAAGTTGGCGAGCATATGCATGCATATATCTACTCCAATTATTATACAACCTTACATGAATAATGAGCCTCACAAAACCAAAAAAAAAAAAAAATGTCATACTATGCTATTCTCATCTTCATACTAATTCATCTCCTACAAAACTTTTCTTCATTATCAACTGCACAAAAAATTTCATCTTTCTCCACAAAAAACTTACCTTGGAAGCCTACGCAAAACATTACCCTAGTGTCTCAAAACTCGACTTTCACAGCGGGTTTTCACCCTTTAACCCCTTCATCAAAACTCTACACGTTCTCTGTTTGGTACACCAACATTTCTGATCATACCGTAGTATGGTCAACTACGTCGGATTCACCCGTTAACCAAACAGGGTCTTTGAGTATTACTTCCAAAGGCGAGTTGCACCTTAGTAACGGGTCATCATCCGGGCCGAACTCGTGGCCCGACCCGGTTCCTGTCAGGTCTAACGCAACCTTGTTGACTTTGGGGGATGATGGTAACTTGGTGTTTGGTACGTGGGAGAGTTTTGACTATCCTACTGATACTATTCTTCCTACACAAGTTATCAACGGCACCGTTTTGACGTCCCAAAATGGAAAGTATTCGTTTACCGGGTCGAAAAATCTTGTGTTTAACGGGTCGGATACGTATTGGGTCTCGCCTAATGGGCTTGTGATTCTTGGGCCTGATGGTGGGATTCAGCGTGATGGTGGGGCGGTCCCACTTCTTGCTTCGGATTATCTGCAAAACCGAACCAGGAGGCTTGTTTTGGGAAATGATGGGAACCTTAGGCTCGTGAGTTTCGACCCGGATAAGAGGGAGTGGGTCCCTGGTTGGTTAGCCATATTCGAGATTTGTCAAATACATGGACTATGCGGGTCGGGTTATATTTGTTACAATGACGGGTCTACTTTCTCGGATTACGACTGTGTGTGCCCACCCGGGTTCAAACGGAGCTCCAACTCCGACAAGTGCGAAAATAAGGTACCTATTAATGATGCAAAGACTAGTAAGTTTTTACGGCTTGATTATGTTAATTACTCGGGTGGGTCAAATCCAACGAATCTTATGATCCGTGACTTTGCACCGTGCCAATCTAAGTGCTTAAATGACCCGAAATGTCTCGGGTTCGGGTTCAAGTATGATAATATTGCTACCGGCTATTGTGTGCTTCAACACGTACTCCTAAACGGGTTATGGTCCCCAAATTCCGAGACCGTATTTTACATTCGGGTTGACAAGGCGGAGCTTGAACCGAGTAATTTTACCGGTATGTCCGAGGTGCTAACTACTACTTGCCCGGTTCGGGTCAGCTTACCGAACCCGCCCGAAGATACGAAGGAGACGGCCCGCAATATTGTAATAATAGTTACTTTGTTTACGGTAGAAATTGCGGGTGGGGTCCTCTTGTTTTGGGCCTTTTTAAAGAGGTATGTGAAGTACCGGGATATGGCCCAAACACTTGGGCTTGGTCTTGGGCTTTTGCCTACTGCTGGGCCCAGAAGGTTCCCTTACAGTGAGATCAAAGCAGCAACTAATGATTTTTCAAGAGATAATGTGATCGGGAAAGGTGGGTTTAGTGATGTTTACCTAGGAAAGTTGCATGATGGCAGGCCAGTGGCTGTGAAATGCTTAAAAGATGTTACAGGCGGCGATGCCGAGTTTTGGACAGAGGTGACAATCATAGCTAGGATGCACCACCTAAACTTGGTCCGTTTATGGGGCTTTTGCAATGAAAAGGGCAGAAGAATTTTGGTTTATGAGCATGTACCAAATGGGTCACTTGCCAACTATTTATTCCGGCGCGAACCCATTGGGTCAAATGATCAAGAAAATGAAGAGGAGATTGGCTCACTGGGCCTTCAACAAAAGCCCATTTTAGATTGGAATGTTCGGTATAGGATTGCCTTAGGGGTGGCAAGGGCAATTGCGTACCTACATGAAGAGTGTTTAGAGTGGGTGTTACATTGCGACATTAAACCCGATAATATACTCCTAGGTGATGATTTTTGTCCAAAGGTCGCAGATTTTGGCCTATCAAAGCTACGGAAGAAGGAACAAATGGTGACCATGTCAAGGATTCGCGGTACTAGAGGTTACCTAGCCCCCGAATGGACAAGAAATGACTCAATTACCTCCAAAGTTGACGTGTATAGCTTTGGGATGGTGTTGTTAGAAATTGTGACTGGGTTTAGAAATTCTGTGCAAATAAATTCTGCTATGCCTAGTGAAGAGTGGTATTTTCCGAAGTGGGCTTTCGAAATGGCTATCGAGGAAAAGAGAATGGACCAAGTATTAGATCGCCAAATCAAACATGCTTACGATGACAAGGTGCACTTCAAGTTAGTAGATCGTATGGTGAAGACCGCAATGTGGTGTGTCCAAGAGCGGCCAGAGTCGAGACCGTCCATGGGGAAGGTGGCTAAGATGCTTGAAGGCACGGTTGAAATAATAGAACCTGCAAAACCATCCATCTTCTACATAAGGTGATCGAACAATTAGTTGGCAAATAATGTTCACTTGATCGCAATGGAAACTGTACAATTAGTTGACATCAACATTAAGGGAATAGTGGTTTTTGCCCTCGCCAAAAAAAAACATTAAAGGGAATAAAGTTGTGATGAGATAACCTTGCTTAAAATAGCACATAATCTTCATACAAAAACATCTTCCAAGTTAAAACAAGGGTGTAAAGCTTAAATACACCAAAGAACAGAATAACTAGTCGAGCTCGGAACATGAGAAGTGCTAGAACTAACTACTTAAATGTCTTGTTGACGACAAGCTTCAGCAACCCCTTTTAGCAGCAGACTTCATCGAGACATTTGCTAATACAGCAGCTACTTTCAAGTATCAGGGCTTCAGCTGTGGGAGAGGTAGAAGTTTCGGGTCCAGGCGCGTCTTTGAAAAGACCTGGACTTCAAATTGTGCTCCAATAATACGATGGCGTTTTAACCAGAACAACTTATGGCGCAATTCATGCCTTTCTGCTTTGATGTCCAGTATGTGTTTCTGGGTCCTTATTTCGAATTGTTCCCTAGACTTTTTATCGATATGAGGTGACCGCAACACAGTGTATAGTTTTCTTGTTTCAGGCAACCCAACCTTCCCCGTGTGCGCTGGAAGACTTTCCATCACAGGCCGACCAAAGGAGCTCACAATTACACGGATCTTGGCACTCATGGTTTCACCTGCTCATACAGATTGTAGAGAAATCAGTAAAACTCATTAAGATTGCAGAGGAATCAATGCATAACTGACCCTATGTAAGATGATATAGCAGTGTTTGAAGAAAGTGAAACTTTAACACCAGAGGGCAAAAAAAAAAAAAAAAAAAATTAGCCTCATATTTCATCAGTTAGTGCCATTTATTATCGTGAGAGTATTAACAATCCCTTCAATACCATTTCATTACAAAACTTATTGTTGGCATGCTGTACTGTGTAGTAAACAGATGAAGAAACAGTCTGTGGGACAGAAACATGTCAATACTAAGCCACTCGGAGATAAAATTTCACTTCCGAACTTCTTCCTAGTTAGAGCATACAAGCAAGTCAAGCCTCCAGCAGCCTAAAGTAATCGTTACTTGGTTCAACCAAAATGCATTCTTAATTACCCCTACAGAGTCGGTAAGTCTTTATATATTGGTTGTGGACTTGTTGGTCAGGTGAAGTGCTAGGACTTGTCAACTATGCTCGTACATCTAGTCTAAATAAAGGCCTGCTTGGTAACTGAAAAAGCTCAATTCTTTGTGACCTAACAACTGAACATTATATATTCGACCACATCACCAGATACAACCAAAACTTTCAATAAAAACACTCGAAGAGACTATGACATCAAACAATCATTTCACCTATCAGGACCAACTTCTGAATGCTGTACCATAATTTTAAGTTAACAGTAATTATCTGGAAGATTCATTGTTAAGCTTTAACAGACTAGACAAAATATAAATAGCACTGAGAGAAACTACATTGAAACTCTGGAACATTGAAACAGACTTTTACCATTTTACTTTTCTAAGACGAACCAATTTTCAAAGTTGACTTTTGTTTTAAACACAAAGCAATGCAGAGAATCACATAAGAGAAGAGCGTAAACGACAGTTAGAAAGACTGATTTAAGTATCTTACGCTTTCTCATTGGAAAGTTTGACCATAATAACAAAGAAGCAACTAACAACTCTACGCCAAGGCTACTGACAGAAAACACACATGCTCATAACAACGACAAATTCCTGATACCTTAGCCAAAGTTCCAACACAATATTCACTGTCAATGAAGGTGGTCTTTTTTTTTTTTTTTTTTTTTTGTTTGAAAGACTTGTTTAAACACTGCGTGAAAATGCTTCACAATTCCCACTACTTCCTCCAACCTTTATGCTATGAGATATATCATTCAACAATAAGCACTACGTACACGAACAATTCAGATTACGCCAACTCCTAGTGTCGTCCAAAGTCGAAGAAAACCGATTATCACATACGGTGTATACATCAGAAGATCAGATGGATACTCAACAAATCCCTTGTGAGCATACACAAGAAGCCTCGAATCTCATATCATCCAAAAGAGATGAAACCATATCTTATTTGAGAATCAACATCCAACATCATCAAATTGATTTCTCTACACCAACTAATAGATTGATGCCAATCACTCTCATAGCCAAAATAAAATTCCTACATTAGCTCTAAATAAGATAAACCGAACACAAATTAAAACCAAACATTCATTTGGGGAGAAAAAAAAATGAAAACAAAAATGCTACTTTGTTTTGACTGGTGTGTGAGCTACATGTGAGTTAAGATGGCACAACATTCTCACTTAACAACTCCTCAAACAGCTGAATAGCATGGTCTGCAAAGCCATTTACAGAAAAACCAGAGATAACTGCAGACCACAGCACATAATCTCTTTCTTTCATCCCTAAAAACACTTGTAATCCCCTCTGAACATCCCCACATTTGCAGTACATGTCAATCAAAGCATTACCAACATATATGTCCACTCTTATCTTATGCTCAGCAATGAATTCCTGAATTTCCTGCCCCGGGTCAAGCATTCCTAAATGTGCGCAAACAGAAAACACACTTACAACTGTAATTTCATTCGGTTCAATCTTATCTTATGCCCAGCAATGAATTTATGAATTTCCTGCCCCGGGTCAAGCATTCCTAAATGAGCGCACACTCGCAACTGTAATTTCATTCGGTTCAATCTCACTGACCATCATACCTCAGGAAAATATTAACAGCATCAAATCTACACTTTTCACATAAACTTTCATCAATGGGTTCCACGAAACCAAATCCATCTCCCTCATCCGATCAAAAACTCGCCGCGCCAACTCCACCAAACATCAATGATTGAATTTCCCAAATAAACATCCACCTCCACACAATTCCTCTCAATAAAATCCAACACTCTACCAGCAACACCCCACTCACACGACTCATTACAAGCCATAAACATAAACTACTAATTTCCACAAAATTCCAATCGAGCAGCATAAGTACTAACATTATTTTTAATATGTCCAAAATTAAGATCAAATACAGATAAAATAAATTCAGATCAAATACAAAATTCGTCAAATTAATATATCCAACCATATAAAGTTTTTAAATTTACATTTCATATAGTAACTTATTTGCAAAACTAAGACAAACCCAATACAAATTTACATAAACAGGATTAAACCCACAAATTCATTTATTAGATAAGTATACTTCTAATTGACCAGGCATTTAAAAAATGAGAATAAAATAAAATAAATTAATAATTTAAGATACAACAGAGGAGAAACTTACTTGATTGGGCTGCGGTGGAACGGTGGCGGCGGATTCGGCGGCGTAAAGATGTTGCGGTGGCTGCCGCCGGTGGTGTCTAGTAGTGAACGCCGGAATGGTGATAGGGAGAGATAGAGTGAAGAAGAAGCAGAAGAAGGGCGACTTAGTTAAAGCTGCGATTTTGGGGTGTAAAAACTAAAAACCAAATCTATTGAAAGAAAATCGGTTTAAACGATGAACCGGTTTTTTTGGGTTAAAAAAATAGGATACGTTAAACCGTCGTCTACGCTACGTGCGATTCAACTGATTAAATAATGTTTTCAAATGATATCAGATTTATTTAAATCAAATAAGTTTTATTCAAATCAAATCATATTGTAATTATCCAAGTAACAATTAATAAATCTAGTGTATTTCTAGTTATTAATTCGTATCAATGTAGTAAATTTATCAATAAATTCAGTTCAGATCAAATCAAATCAGATCAGCTCAATTCTATTCAAATCAAATCAGATTAGAAAAATGCAATCCAATCAGAGTAGTCAAAAGTTGGTTGACACATTTAGGGAGGCTATGATTTCATACTTTGAAATGACAGATTTGGGTTTGATGTCTTATTTTCTCGGTCTAGAGGTCACCCAAACGAAATTTGGGATTTTTATTTGTCAGAAGAAATATGCTCGTGATATATTGAAGAAGTTCGGGATGGAGTCTAGTAAACCTGTTCTGATCCCTGTAGAGGAAAGATTGAAGCTCTCTAAGAGAGACCCTAGCCCGCTGGTTGATTCCACTTGTTTCAAAAAATTGGTTGGCAGCTTACGATACTTAACAGCTACTAGACCTGACATAACCTTCGGAGTAGGTCTTATTAGCAGGTTTATGGAAGCTCCCCATGATAGTCATTTACAAGCTGCTAAAAGAATTTTGAGGTACTTCAAAGGTACTATAGAGGATGGACTATTCTATTCCGCCATTGGTTCTACAGATTTGGTTGGCTACACTGATAGCGATTGGGGTGGTGATGTTGAGTCATCAAAGAGTACTTCAGGCTATGCCTTTCATATTGGGTCTGCTATTTTTTCATGGTCTTCAAAAAAGCAGCCGATTGTGACTTTGTCTACGACTGAAGCCGAATATACAGCAGCGACTAATTGTGCTACACAAGCTGTTTGGTTACGCAATATGCTGAGTGTTTTACATCATGAGCAAGTTTCACCAACGAAGATATTTTGTGATAATAAGTCAGCTTTAGCATTGGCTAAGAATCCCGTATTTCATTTTCGGACCAAGCATATTGATCGAAAAATTCACTATATTCGTGATTTGGTCAAGGACAAGACAATCGAAGTTGAGTATTGTAGAACAGAGGATCAACTAGCTGACATTTTTACTAAGCCTTTGAAAGCAGAGATATTCTTGAAACTGAAACGTTTGCTGGGCATGTCCGAGTCTGGTAACTTGGCTTAAGGGAGGCTGTAGGAAAGTAAGCCAAGTTAGGAATATTTAGAATAAGGATATTTTAGATTAGGAATATTATTATAGTATAAATAGATGTGTGGTCCTTATGCTTTGTGTGTGGGTTGTTAATACAATTAAAACAAAGAAACGTATTAAGTTGTCTTCAATAAAGTAAAGTGTTTCCTCTGGTTCTATCTTCTTCATAAAAGCAAATAGTTTCCTGGGTATCAATTTCTACACATGGTATCAGAGCCTCAGCGATCCTGAGGTCTCATGTTCGAATCCTGGTAGCCCCCTCCTTTGTTGTGTTGGAGATTTAATAAAAAAAGAGTTCAGTTTAAGTGTTGTGTTTGTGGGTCAGTGAATTACCCAGACTTCATGCCCAAGTGGGCCTTTGCGTGAGGGGGCGTGTTGATGTATAAAACCATTGTGGGTGCTCTAACAATCAGTCTAGACTTTTGGCTCAGTTGATTCCTAACACCTTTAGTAATTAGCTCGCCAGGCCATTAACCATTGCATCAACAATCAACTTACTTCTACGATTTACAATTCTTGATATTATTGTATAATTTCATTGATTTTGATCCGAGTTGAAAAAAGATAATCTTATATACGTCTTTTAGACAGAGTTAATCGACGATAAAAAGAATAGTATTTCACTTGCTCGATAACAAACTAAAGAAAGAAATTCGTGTCGTATATAATTGACATCGACTAGGTCACACATGTTGCAACAAATCCAAAACTTTGGCATAACAAGTGACAAGATACATAACCTACGCGTTGCTAGACGCTAGTACAGTGCATGCTAAAATAGAAATAGTAACAGAGACGATTTGCAGGAAAGATCAATGTCGAACTCCATAACAGGAGGAGGAGGTGGAAAGCTTTGTAGATGGAGGGGGATAGAGTACAGGGTGTACAAAATATCCCGCTGAAAATTTTGATGAAACTTAACGCAGCAGAATTGAGGCAGCAGAATTGAGGGAGGTCAGTAAAAATATTGATCCGCTGGCTAATTCTTCTTCAGCCCCTGCAGGTGCCAAAACTTTGGCATAACAAGTGACAAGATACATAATTTGCAGGGGCTGAAGAAGAATTAGCCAGCAAAAAGAATGCTCTTTGCCTGTGAGCCTGTGACAGCCCTGGCGCATGCAGGAGCAGCTGTACTGTTAGACTCAGTTGACATGAAGAATTGCTACAAATCAAATAATCGTAAGTCCCTAGGCTTAAACACCAAGCAATCGAGCCTTAATGTCGTTACAGTGCTCCAGTGTTTTTGGACTGAGGATTAACTTGTGTTGCAGAAACTCTAGCAATCTTGTGCAGTAATTTAGAGCAAGTAAATATTGTGTGTGCACTTGCTTTTAGCTTATGAGCACTTTTTTTCTTTCCGGCCTTTTTGTGTGTGGTCGAATTCTTGATCTTACTGAATAAATCACGAACTCACAACTCATTCGTGAGAACTCAGAACAAGCGAAAATACGTGTGAAAAGTCGAAAACATGTACTAATGTACTACAAATAGCACTTTTGTGCCAAGATTACCCAATTTCACGGGGTTAAATTCGCCCTTAACTTTACATCATGCATACTCTATACACTAGTATACTACGAGTATGTATCATTATTATCACCACATAGGCACATATAGTAGGTCTCAACCCAGCTTCTTTCACACATTTTTCCTATACAATTTCATTCTAGAGTTGAACGAATTAAGAAATACCCACTGTTTTGCTAAGCAACCAAAGCACTAAAGATAACTCAACTCCGAAAATAGTATGAAGGTAACTCCTGTCCAACATAAATCCAAATATTGTGATTCCAGCTCTGTTATTCTCTAAATATGTCACTGCAAATCAAAAAAATCACAATTATCTTCGATTCACAACAACGTCAACAATACTAAAACAGCTTTACCCATACGTTGAAAACATATAGAGAAACTGTTATCAAACGAAACAACGAAAAACATACGATTTCCCTCATTCACTTACCTAAGGCTTGCCTCTTTTGGTAGGAGATTGTGTTAGCTATTGCAGGTACCAACTTAGCATTATCGAGGTTGTCTTCTCCGTCCCCTTCCTCATCATCGGACTCAGAGCTCCCACTGAATGGAAATACTTGTGAAGATAACTGAGGAGACAATGGCCGGACGATGGTAGGCTCACCATCTGCCCCATCAAATGAGTCAATTGTAGCACATACGTGCCATTTTGACGCTAAGGCAGTGATGGCTTGTGCTCTATGTGTGATCTTTGCTGCACTTCTTAAGCATATGCACACTCCAGCTACCAATGTAATTGAGCAGAGCTACAATCGGAGGAAAAAATTACTAATGTCCGAAAATTTTGGCGTTTACAAACTTTTGGACGAACCCATTTCACGTAAACAATTTCATATTAAAATTATTTAGTAACGACTTTGAACTGTGTGACTAATTTGCGACCAACTTATAATTGGTTGCTAGTTAGCCACTAATTTTACATTGGTTGCTATAATTGGTCGCTAAGTGGCCTATTTCTTGTAGTGATATGTACCATGACAGTATCGATGAATGAAATTACTTACCGCGACATCTCCAGCAGTGTAGAGATCCACTTTACTATCAGACTTGGTAGTGACGAGCAAGGAAGCAAGCTGGCTAGCCGTGACAAGGAGCAACATAAACAAGAGGAAACCTCGAAAACGATGGCTAATGATCCTCAGAGTCTTTCTGATCCTGAGATGCTCAGATAAAACTGATGCAACATCAGTTTTCACTTGGAAAAGAAGAGCGAAATCCTCGAGTCTAAGGATCTGAAGGTAACAGCTTACGCGGTACAGTACACATGCTAAGAAGAAGATTGAAGTTCGGTACAGCCACGAGCATTGCTCCAGGAAACAGGCTATGGTGTGGCTTACAATGACATTGCCCCAGTGTGGAATTTTATCACCTCCTGTGATGTACCACCAGATTTTGTAGGCTGTGTCAGCAGCAAAACAAGGCAGCACAAATATACACAGGATTTTGAATGATGTCTGCAAGGATCAACAGGGTAAAATTACTTAAGTTTCTGATCAGCAGAATAGCAGACCACTGCCTACTATGGCATGTTTACAGTCATGTAAATTTTCGGATGTCATCTAACTCAGTTGGTTAGGCTGAGTAACGTAACAAAAACCTCGGCTTGTAACCCACATGCATCGTTATCAAGGATAAACAAAATAGATTCAAAGTGTTCGTTAATGTTACTAGTCTAACTTTTGCTATGTGACAGAGAACTAGTGGAACATAGTCCACCCTCCCAAGTATAAACTGCGGATGTCACCTAACTCAACTGCTTGAGATAAAACCTAAAATCCCGAAGATTCTATGAGTATTACACTAGAACTGTCTAAGAAACCGAACCAAAAACAAATAAGAAATGACAAAGCATAATTAGCAAAAGCTAAGGATCAATTTTGACCTTTATTCGTTGGATCATTCTTTTGCTTACTAATTATGCCTCCATATGGTATCACATACTCCACCCAAAAATTATGTGTCAAAAAGAAAAGGAAAAATAAAGGACACGACCTTATGAGTTATTATGAACGATAAGTACATTGCTACGTTGCGTACTAATTATGTTTGATAGAGACGTGTTAGGATAATATATTATTCATTTTCTTAATATACACACAAAGCACACTTATTCCAAGTCCCAAGAACATAACCAACCTAGACTAATTACTATTCTAATCATGATTTAATTATGATTAACAAATTATGAAATTTCCACTCCCAAATTCCCACCGACCAACAGAAAACAAATCTCGAAACAATTAAAGGTAATAATGGTAAGGTTATTGCTTGCATACTTTGTAAAATGTTTTTTCACGTAATGTTTCACACCGAAAATAAATCACAAAGAAATGTAAAGTTGGATACGGAATATGTCACAACATATAACATGTCATGTTTTTAAAATAACGAAGAAAATAAATAATATTTCCGTTCTATGTGATCCTACAGGCTCAAGTTCGGACAAACACTAATGAGAAAATGAGAAAAGAGAGGGAAACACTAAAAACCCACATGCTAAAACTTCAAACATACGAAACAAAGAGAAAAAATCGAAACTTTGTAAAGTACTCAACATGATCACATACACGTATAATTTCATATATGTTCTAAAACAGAGGTAAAGACATACCTGAAGTTGAATACTATAACCATCTTGAACCTTATTACTTTCTTGGGACAACTTATCAAGGAAAAGAAACCTTCGTAAACCATATTTCCTCACATAATGAGTGAGACTAAGGTACGAAATGACAGAGATGGAGGAGAGCGAAAGCTCGACAATCGAATCGAAAGGTTGCTTATGATCTTCATCATTGCAAGTCGAACAAGCGATGACAAAGTTCGAGAATAATGGCACTCCTATGCAAAATAAGAAGAAAATAGACCAAGAGAGGCTTGTTCTCCAAGTGTTTGATTGATCAACACAAACCCAATTGAGGAAAATTCTGAAGCTTCTTAGTTCATCATCTTCATAATCTATGATTTTTTGTGTTCTTGGTGATAAGAAGCTTTGTTTCTCTTGGTCTTCCATTTTTAGAAAGTACTATAAGGTTTGTGTACTTTTATTCAAGGTCATTGAGCTATGGTAATGATGAAATAGTATGATCATTTTTTTTTTGTGTGTGTGTGTTTTGTTTGTTAGTTTGACATGTATATATAGTATAGGAGAGTATGTAGTACATATGAAGGTACACATGATTGGAGTTTAATTTGCGAGAATTTTGGAGGAGTAATGAGTATAGTAATTTTCAACTACATACGTCTAGCTGGATCGAAGTGAAGTGAACTAAATTAAACTTATTTTTCGAGTCGGTTTAAACATTTGTCATTGTCGATATGACTTCTCCAATATGGACCCATATGCAAGTACGAGACAAGGGTTTGTGTCTACTACCACATAGAACAATTATTGAGCAGTAACATAAATCGAAGTAAATTGAACTTAACGGAAAAAGCACCGCGAAGTTAATTAAAACAGACTAAATCGAGCTTTGCACAACAAGACCAAAGTCTGGAGTATATACATCTCGTGCTTAAAAAACTGGTTTGACCTGAGGTCAAAGCTGTCATATTAATTTCTCCAAAAAAGGTCTCATACATATTCAAGTTATAAACATGTAACAGTGTTAAAACTTATGAGGGAGAGTTTTGTCATTCTATATAATCCTACTCGACTTAAATTCGAATAAAATATATATATGTAAACAATTAAAACTCACAGTGATCTAAGATTAGAAAGTGAAATAAGTTAATACTCCGTATGATCAAACATTTACATTGAGAAGATCATTTTCTATTTCGTTTGTTCTAGAATTCAAGTTTCCTGGTGTCTCTTTGAACGACCTGCCGAGCTGGCACTGTGGGACCTAGTAGCAGTTAAAATTGGAGCTAAACATAGAAGTCCGGTAAAACAAAGGCTAAGATTTTGTAAGGTGAACCGTCGTCATTTAAAGTGAATTGCCGCGTAATAAGGAAGCCACATGTTGCCTGAGCTATGGATCCCGACATGCGACATGTATATTCGATTATTCGCTGTTGGCAATTTGGCGAGAAATAGTGTTAGTACTACACTGTCAAATCACAAGTCAAAATCGTCTCATATTGAGCTTTCGATGAGCGACTCAATTGTAGATTTGTAGTAGATATCGGCTAATTCAACAGAATTGTGGTTCGATATAGGTGTGCTACATTCTTTTCTATACCTAAAGTCGATTTCACTTCGGTAAGTCATCGTATATAAGCCACAAATGAAGGATTCTCTTATATTGTATTGTTAATATATATGACTGATGTACCTAGAAAAAAAAAAAAGAATGCTAACATGATTACGTATTAACTTGTATAATATTATTGTATTAAAAAAATTGTATTACTATTATTGAAAATTGTAGGTCATAGACTCATAGACATTAAAAATAAGTTTGATTTGCACTAAAATTAGATAACCGTACCTTATAATGATGGGTTTTTTCCCTCTTTAGTAGTCAATTATATTGTAGAGAAATTGAAGGCGCAAGTCATATATCATGTGAGATATTTGGTTTGTAGCTTTATTTGTCACAGGCTAAGTTGATATGTGCAATCCTTGACACCTAAAAAGGTACATGACGTCCATGAGGATGACCCTAGAGTTGTGTGAAGCTTAGCTTCCAACCACATCAAGGATTTAACCCGTGAAAACTCCAACAAAGTTGATTAGTTTAGGGACAGGGGGAGAAGCAATCGGATACAATACAGCTGGCGGCGAAACTCGGTAACCATATACGACGGACATTTCGATGAGTTGACATGAGATTTTTTAAAGTAAAATTAAATGGTTTTGAATTCAAGATATTATCACGTGTTATCGTTAAATTTTGGAGAATACTTTGTTGATCTTTGTAGACTTAAGTTGTTCGGAAAAATCTAGCGAACTTTTTAATTCCGTAGCTACATTTCCCTCATTTAAGTTTAAGGCACCAACTTGAATGATACTCTTATGAGTCTTACCTAAATTGAAATAAGCATATCATTAATTAACTTTGGTATTTCGGTTATGTTTGTCATTAATTGAATCTATTGTCTAGAGTAACATCGTATTCGGATGCATGTTGTAGCTTGTATCGCCGTGCAGATGACCACCAAAGATTCATAAGGATGGCGATATGTAAGATTAGGACAAGAGAGGTATGCAAGAGATCATATGTCCAAATCATTACTAGTAGTTTTTGAAAAAATATAGATATTTGGTCCTTGTGAAGTATGTTTTGGTATCTACTCGTCTATCTATATGTTAATTATAATACGATCCAATATTCTTTACTAGAAGGACCTCAAAATTGATTTGCTACATAAACCATGTCGTGTCAGTGTCCACGGCTCCACAATGGCTGGTAAGAACTTAGTGATCGAAAATTCGTAACCTCTACTCCGTAGGTAACAGAGATTTCAAATTCGTCGCTCAAGAACACCATGTGTTTGAGAAAAAAATATTTGCCAAAAATTATTATCAAGTTTTACATCATTCACAAATAATCCCGAATTTATTATGTTTGTCATACGATATAATATCGAGTTTTACTGTTGGTGTTGATTCGGCCTCACATGCTTTCAGGAATCAAGATATACAACACAAACTTAAGGATCATTCATTATATCCGGAGAAGCTAGGATTATAACCCGTAAATTTTTTTTTTTTACAACATCCTACTGGTTAGAAGATTAACCACCTAAGAATGTCCCGGATATCAGGATATACAACACAAACTTAAGAATCATTCATTATATCCAGAGAAGCTAGAATTATAACCCGTAAATTTTTTTTTTTTACAACATCTTTACCCGTTGTAGATGGTCAACAACGTAACGAGAAGTTCTAGGTTGACCTACTGGTTAGAAGATTAACCACCTAAGAATGTTCCGGATTCGAAGTCCCATATCCCTACCGCCGCAGTATTAGCTTCTGTTATGTATCGAAAAATGTAAGAAGACGGTTGGGCCATTTCAGTTTGTTTGGAGCCAAGCTAAGCCCATACCTAACCCACTTTGATTCCGACGAACGTGGAGCTCTACTCACCGAGAGAAAGTTTGCCGCCCAATATCATAATACGACGTCGTAGTGATCAACTGCTATTGCACCTTGTTTGGTCATCCCACTAAAAAGCGTAAAAAGTGGAAATTCTTCACAAATATCTGTCCCACACTTTTTCCATTTTTTCTGAGCGCGTCTGAAAATTCTCCTTCTATCAGTTCAAAATATCTGACAGTTACACGGAGAGTTAGCGTGAAGAAGAAGGAGAAGAAGAGGGACGAAAATGGCGACGATTCTCTCTCCTCCTAATCAACCATTTTCTGTAATTTCGAAGGTGTCAGCATCTCCGAGGATTAAACCGTCGCTAATTCCTGTTAATTCCGTCACTTTCCGACGCTTCAACGATTCTCTCTCCTCGTTTAATCGTCTTCCTTCTTCTAGACGTTTCATTTCCAGGTATAACCATTTGATACCTCAAATTCTTTTGTATTTAATTCGAAAAATAATTAGCCGATAAATTTTTGTTCGTGCTGAATTAGTTTGGAAATTGGTTGATTTTTTATCCTCAATTTGTTAGTTACCGCGTTTTTAGTTCGCGAAATTTGAAGCGTAGTTTTGTTAATTGATCTTCAAATTGTTGTTCTTGCATGTCTGATTGCGTGAAATGGAAGTTTTCGGGAGTAGTATATGTTATGGAGATGTTGAATTACTGTGGTAGGAGACTGAATTAGCTGATTTGAGACTGTGTTTAAGCTATAGCTTAGCCTGGACTATTGGACTGGCTCAGAAATCGAGTCGAATTCGGACTCGTTTGATGTCGAGGTCTGCCGTGCAGGAGTTAGCTGAGAATACTGTGTCGTTTGCAGTGACCGGTGGTTTGCCGGAGATGGTTTGGTCCCGATTTTAACAGTGGGCGGGATCTTGAGTTTCCTTTACTTAATTGATAAAGCGTGAGTTTCACTCAACGTAGCTCAGGTAGTTATTAGTCAAGGTATGAGCGAGTTTGAACTTGATCTACATTCACTTAGCGACTTAGCATAGCTCAGGTAGTTAAGGTTTGAGCGAGTCTGAACTTGATCTACACTGAGTTGTCTTGTGCAGGAGCGGGCGGAACTTATGCACATTGCTGTAGTGAATAGCTTGAATTATTTTCATCTTATTTCATGTTGCTTGAGAGCATGTCCGGTTAGTAACTTAGTATACTCAAACAGGCTTAGACACTTTCCTGTCTCTAACAACCGGACGGCCTAAGTTACGTACAATTGTATGTGATTTAAGTTTCAGAGGGCAAAATGACGGACATGACAACTTACTGGGATTAACTAGGATGGTTTCTCTTATCACTTCCTTGGACAATATGATGAGGAGTAGAGGATAGAGAGCGCTGAGCTCATGGTTCTGGCCATTAGAAGCTTATTGTGAAATGATACTGATAAAGAATAGAATGTTCAATTAAGATGACCTTGATTGAGTGAGTTTGGATGTGTGGTTTGTCGACTTTTTGTTGCCACCCATCTCTATGTACTTGAGCCTGTTGTGTATATCGTAAATGTATAATATGAAGTCTCAAGGGAAACTTTAGGCTGTGTGCACTAGGCACTCGATCAGATAACCCTTGAAATTAGAGTCTAGAGATATCTCGCTTGCTTTGCTTCACCTTAGAAAGTCTAGTGCCTTTTTTTTTACTGCATAGTTCTCATCAGTATGCAGAGGCTCAGTTGCTTTAATAACCTCCTCTTTCATTGTTTAATTTTAAATACCCGCTTCTGCTAAATCCTGCTTCATGTTGTTTCTGTTAATTTCCTGACCCTTCACTTATCCTTTTGCTGTTTGGGATATTTCTAGTAACTTTTCTCGATTTCAAGTGCGAGCCACGATTCTGCAAGATGATGAGGAGAAAGTGATTGTAGAGGAGTCTTTTCAATCAAAGACCTTAGAAGAAAAACATACAGCAACGAGTGAAGAGCCACAGTTGGAAGGACCAACATCCAACAGCGAGAAATGGATCATCAAGTTTGAACAATCAATAAATATCTTCCTTACTGTATGGTTCACTCTTCTAATCTCGTTAGAGTTTCCTTATCATAACTATGAGTGGAGGACACAAGTGTTCAATTGTCGTGACATAACATTATTCCTACATGACATGCTACTGCAGCACTACGGAAGGCGACAGTTAAATCATGTCTAACTTTGATTCACTATTCATTCCAGGATTCGGTGATAAAGATACTTGATACTTTGTATCATGACAGAAACTATGCAAGATTCTATGTCCTGGAAACCATTGCAAGGGTTCCATATTTTGGTGAGTCAAACCACTTCAAACCTTTATTATGTGATTCTTGAGCTTTGTGTTTTAGGGGTTGAATATATATATATATATATATCTTAAAATAGGAATTTTAATCGCATGTAACTTTTAGCATGAATTACTCACTCTGTCACAGATGGCTGAAGATGAACAAGAATCAGTTCATAGATACACTGAATAAGGTTACAACATTGTATCACACTATGGGGGGGGGATTAGGAATGTAACGTAAAGTTGAAGGACCTAAATATATTTGAAACTTGATCCTCACACTATGCGTTGGATAAACAGTTTTTTCTTCTGTTGATTTAAATCATTAAGGCAAACAACATTGTGTGCTGTGACTGGAAGTTTGCAACTATCGAGCATGGTCTCTGACTCATTGTTCTTGGCAGCATTTATATCTGTCCTGCATTTGTATGAGACCTGCGGCTGGTGGAGACGAGCTGATTACATAAAAGTTCATTTTGCGGAGAGCTGGAATGAGATGCACCATCTTTTGATCATGGAGGTAGGTCCTTTCTGGACTTTCATTGGGACATGCTTTCTGGATCTGGTTCTGCCTGTGATCCCCTCTACTCCTTGAATTTGATTTGCTTTTAATTGACTGTATGCTTTAGCTAAAAGAATTTCCATGTGTCTGAGTGTAACATCACTTAGGAGTTCAAATGCTTGGAAATTTACCCATGCTTACATTTTTGAGATTCTTTGTATACGGTCTTTGCCAGGCTTAAACAGCAGTAGTTACACAGTTCTTTAAAGTTGAAATCATGCAACCATGAATACATGATGAGCGTAGTATACCCCATCTAGGATCTAGCTGCTTTGCACTTTAAACTTCAGTGTTTAGGACCTCTTTTGTGGTAGGGTTTTGATTCTTCTGGTCCTGAAATTATGTTATCTCTTGTGGTTTAAACCAAATTATCTAATTAGAACACATGCTAATGAAACTCTGGGGCACGTAGTAGGGGCCTACAGGGCAGAGGAGAGAGGATGATTGTCTGTGATGATTAATGACTATAGAAAGGCTTCTCTCGTAATGGATATCTTTTTTTTTTTTTTTTTTTTTTTGTTACAGGAATTGGGAGGAAATGCTTGGTGGTTTGACCGCTTTCTCGCTCAGCATATTGCCATCTTTTATTATTTTATGACGGTTATCATGTATGCAGTTAGCCCCAGAATGGCTTGTAAGTCATGATGTCTATTCTTTGGGCTTCAGTAATTCTATTTCTTGTAGCTCTTATCGTGTTTGTGCTTGATAGCTGATGTTTCTAACTCAGCATCCATTATCTTCTCTATTGGGTTGAGCTCACAGTTCTATTTGTCCTGCCGCCATACCCATCTCCTCTCTAGAATCCGTTTAGTCTTTAATCTTCATTAATCTCTTGCTCATTTGGAAAGTATCAAATGTGTATTTGTAATTGACTCTTCAGTTTGACTATGCAGATCATTTTTCTGAATGCGTTGAGCATCATGCCTTTGAAACTTATGACAAATTTATCAAGGCACAGGGAGGTGAGATTACGTGCTGTATAGATAAATATTTGGAGTATTAACTTGTCCTGAAAATATCCTTTATTGACACTCCCTTAAAGTCCCCCACCCCCCTTCTCTAGTATCCATTGTGTAATCTGCCATTTTTTCAAGTGATTGATTTGTATGAAGAGAGCTGCTGTAAGTTATTTGCCCCTTCAGAGATTTGACTAGTTTCATGATGTTGTACTTTTTTTTAGATGAACTGAAAAAACAACCTGCACCTGATGTTGCTGTAAGATACTACACTGGCGGTGATTTGTACTTGTTTGGTAAGTTCTTGCTTCTATTTGTGTCTCACTACCTGAAAAGATTTTTTAACTGCTTAATTGCTGACAATGTTTCTTAAACACAGATGAATTCCAAACTTCCAGAGATCCCTGTTCCCGAAGGCCAAAAATAGGTAATTTATAATAGTGTGGTACTCTGATTCTTAATAGTCAGGTTTGTAACTGCTTTTGACAATCTAAAAACCTGTTTGAAGTTGTTTATTGCCATCAATTATTTTTATTCTATCATGGAAAAGCCAATGTTCTAACTGCAAGTGAGGTGTCTTTGATGTATCATGATTAATCATACTTATCTCCAGATTACTGTGATTTTGTGGAGATATCAAGGCCTCCCACCCCCCCCCCCCACACCCACCCACCATCACTTCTATTATTTTTTCTTGTGTTAGTTTTGGCAAGTGCTTCTGCACTGAAGTCTCGACCTATACTGCTAAAAAGCAAAAGCAGAAACTGCTGCATGTAAAGGAATGGTTAATTGTCTTGTTGAGTCTTGGACGTAAGTCGCCTTGAAGATGTTTATGGCATTAGTTGTCCATTCAGATTGTTGTGTTAACTAGGTTTCCTACTCAATGTACATATTCAGTTCATTGTTCTTATTTTACTATGTAGCCATGTAGGTTTAAGTTCTGCTGTGTTATGCTTGGTTCAAGTCGTAGTGCGTGCAAAGCTTACATCATATGAGAACGATCTCTTATAGATTCATCTGTATTTTATATTATGAGATTATTCATTACTTATGGATTACGGAAAATTCACGTGGTGACCCTGAGTTTTGCAAAATTGCACGTGGTGACCTAAATTTTAAGTTGCTGCACACGGTAACCCTGAACTATGCATTTTGTGCACGCGGTAACCCTATATTTTAACACCATTAGAATTCCGTTAAGTTATGCCATACTTAAGTTCTAATCTACAATTTTTTAATAAGAAAGTTCAATTAATTGAAGTTAATTATGTGTTAATACGATATTAAATTAATGTTGGATGAGGTGTAAATAACTAACGGCTACCTCCAAAAGATGATATTAGAGCTTAATTTGACAAAAACTTAACGGACTTCTAACAACGTTAACATATAGGGCTACCACGTGCACAAAATGCATAGTTCAGGGTCACCGTGTGCAGAAACTTAAAATTTGGGTCACCACGTGCAATCTTGCAAAACTCAGGGTCACTACGTGAATTTTCCGTATGGATTATGAAAGGATATTACATTTGATCTTTTGCTTTCTGCCAAAAATCACAAGATATGTGGTAGGATTTTTTTTTTTTTTTTTTTTTTGAGAGGTAGGAAATTTGGTTTATCGAATGATAATTTGACCATTGTTGATTTGGCTGCTGTAGTGTGAACAAACTTTTCTTTTCTTCGTTGCATTTGAGTATAAAATGACAATGAATTTATGATCTCTACAGAAAACTTGTATGATGTGTTTCTCAATATTAGAGATGATGAAGCTGAACATTGCAAGACAATGAGGGCTTGTCAGACGCATGGAAATCTTCAGTCTCCTCACTCTGTGGAGGACATTGATGAATCAGGCTGTGTGCTACCTCAAGATTGTGAAGGTATAGTAGATTGTGTAAAGAAATCAGTTACGTCTCCAGCTAGGAACCAATAATACACTTATACTTGAGTAGGAGTGATTTCACAGGTGCACTGTTAAAAGTATAGAAAGTAGGCAGTGAACTTACACGTATGCAAAAATGTCCTCATTATGCTGTTGCAGAATTTGTGGTGCTTTCCCACTCTTCTGTCTCACTAGTTTTGTAATTTGCAGTCATTTTAGGTTAGTTGAAGTTTTTGTAAAGTCTGATGAATGTGGAACTCTTTATATAACATACTCATATTAGAGAAGCATTACGTTTCTTTGAAAGTGTGAAAATATGTTTGATGACTACAGACACAAAACTCCATGGAATAACTCGTCGACTAGGAATTTAGATTGATGAATGCTAATGGTTCAATCCTAAGATTTTTAGCCTGTCCTTCGATAATGGTATACACTATAGTACTATACTGTATGGGCTGGTGAAGGTGTCTACTTCTTATACCTTGAATTTTTTCTCTTTATATATTTTAGAGCTTTTTAGCATTCTACCAAAATTCACCAAGCTTTAGTGGGAAAGTAAGAAGATGATCTGCTTGTACATTTAAACTTTCAAGTATAGTAGGAGTAGCATATTCTGATTACCCCTCTTCTCCGGCACATTACCGTTGTATTATATCTAAACAAGCTGAGCTGAGGTTGGCCTTTGGCTCCGCTTGAAATCTTGCTTGACTTTGGTTCGGTGTTAGCCATGACATTGCTTGAGCTTACGATCAACTTGAGAGGATGAAGCTTTGATTTTAGAGCTTGCTTGCAGTTCAGTTTTTTATTCGAGTGAGCCGAAGCTTAATCTTATTTACTGGCCAAGCATTGAGAAATAGGGAAAGGACCAGTAGCTGCCTTGTTCCATGTTCTGCCAAAGATTTAGGCTTGAATCCCAGAAGGGCATTTTTAAGCATTATCAGCCACCGCACCACTTCTTACCACCCCCCCCCCCTCTATTCCACTTCCTTTGACGGTACTAGAAGGCTTTGGACACCCTCAGTGCTTTTGTAGATTTCGAGTGATAATAGAACTAGAAGCAGAGGCTAAGATCCATTGAACCAATTGAGTTCCTTGTATCAACCACCCCTGCTCCCCGCCCCCTTTGTTTTTTTTGCAGACTCTAACAGTTAGCAAGGTACCTGACACTGTTATTTTGTAATGTAGTTTCAGCTTAGATTGAGTTTCAGTTCAATGTTAGACTTGAGCAAGCTATATCTGAGTTCTGACCAAGCCAACTTTGAGGGTGTGTAGAGCTTAGCTTGGCTTATGTGTAGCTGAGAATCAGGAAATTGAGCACTGGCTCTCCCCTTCTCGTCCATTGAGGAACCGTGTTTGGTACCTATCAAATCTCAGGGCTTTCACACAGAATGGTGCTTCTGTGATTTGATTCTTGTGGATGGCTGGCTTTCTCTTTGGAGTTGGCCATATAGAATTTATTACCTCATGTCTCATGTCTTCTCTTTTCTGCTATGATGCTATCCCCCGGCCCTTTCTGTGGCAGTAGAAAATTTGGATAGCGATAACACTTCTTTGAGGTGTGATGGCAAATTGGCGATATAAACAAAGGATGCATTCATCTCACTGCTGTCCTCGTGAAAAGTCTCCCCATCATTCTCCTTACCCTTTTGAACAGCTTCTCTCTTCTACCTTGTACTGGTTCAGTGGTCTATTTGTTGATTTAAATTTCTTACACTGTTCCACCTGAAGGGTTGGACTTATAGAAAGAGAGTGGTTGTGATTAGGCTCTCTTACTGATTATTGGTTCTATTGATTTATTAAGCAACTGAGGTGGTTCGCTATTAATGCGGCTTGTTGATGTTGATTATAGTGTCCTGGGTTGTATAGATTTTATACTACTTGTACTCTTGTAGGTTGTATCTACTATCTAGGACCATTGGAGGTTATGGCATGCTAAGTACAGGCCATGGCATGCGACTAACAATTAAATATAAGTAAATTTTGTTTCAGGTGGTGGGTAAATCACCGATTTGTGAAGTCATATTTACTCAGTTTAGAAGCATGCTCAAGGTGCGATATGTTCATATGACCTTGTATATGTGAAGTACTACTCTCAATCTCTCAAGGTGCGTATTGAATTTCCTGATATAATTACACTGCTATCCTGGTTTCTATCCATGTTAGTTGAGTCACGAGTGGTTAGTCATTACAATATTTATGTGATACGGGTAGGTCAGGTACAGCAGATTAGAGAATAACTACTGAAATTAGCGTAAAAGCATATCACATCATAAACTCCTTAGGATCAAGGAAACCCTTTCCTTTGTCCCGGCATCTAACATGTACTGGTGCGAGATGCTGCATCCAGTTGCTTGTTCTGCTACTAGATCGGTATATACAATACAAAATTCGAAACTTGCTGCAAAGAGGGATATCTGTTCTTTCTTGTTTAATTTGTCCTCTGATATTTGCCTATGCTCTTTTGGAACTTTTGAAGTCATTTTATGGTCCAAGGATGTCGGCGGGCTTTTGCTGGGCAGAGGATATACACTTCATACAGTCACTAAATCTTTAGTTTGTTAGAGAGTTGCAAAGTATTCCCATGTGTAATTAGATATTTTCAGCATATATTTGGTACAAGGTAGTCATGAGTCAAACTCCGTAGTATTGATAGTGGTAGGGTTGTTGATATAAATTTGGCTTTTGTTAGCGACTTGTGTGACTGTGAACTTGAATGTGAACGAGATGGATGACCTTCTGGCAAACGTGTGATTAGTTGATTTTATATTCGTTCATTCAATATATCGTTATAATTATTATAGTGTCTATAAAGAGACTCCCATGCCAAATGTGGTAGAGAGAGCCCGGATCCACGCAGTGGAACCTGACAGTAACATCCGTAACCATATTATGAGGATTGATCCTCGCATTAATCTGGTTTTCTAACTTGTTGCTTTATATCTGTTTTGTTGATGTGCTTTGTCCACAACCACATAGTTTACGTGCACGATGGCGTGTGGCGCTCCTGGTTTATCCACGCCGCATGTCTTGGTACATTAGACATCCTCGACTTTACTTGAGTTGTCATGACCGTCTATGCTCGTAATTTGTTATGATTCATTTTGCGTGTAATTTGCTGTGTGTACATATGTTACCTGAGTATGCGGTTCAGATGTGACGTACAGAGGGTGGTAAATTACTTGACTACTGTTAATATGATAGTGTATAGCTCAAGCAGGTCATGAGATATTGAGATGCATCACAAATACTCTTTGTCCTCGTAAGTCTGCTTTTTTTGTTCAGAGGTAAGAATATGTACGCAAAAATGCGTACCAAATCAGGCAAGTCCTCGTAAGTCTATTACAAGTTCATAGAGAAAGAGAAATTGATTGTAAGAGAATGACGAGGGCATGTTTATCGTATTGGGAAGAAATGCAAGAGTAAATGCAGTCAATAGAAATAACTTCGCAATCAATAGAAATAACTGGCATTAAATATTAATATATAAAATGAGTAATATATTTGCGTAATTTCAGAGACGATCTTATCTGAGAAATCAAAATGAGACGATGAACAACTAGTTTTATCAGTTTTGGAAACCATATTTGGTCGACTTCGAAACTTGTTTTTTTTCTCTTGTTGTGATTTTAGTTGTGACAATAATATGACTGATGGCGCAGATGCCGGATTAAACTAAATATCTCCCTATAAATAAACTGAAACAAAATGTCTATAAAAACTCGATAAAGGAAAAATATTTAATCGAGTGTGAATCACTTATCTCATTTTTATATTCGGTTTTTCAAATGGGCCATATTGTCAGTAACTCATGATTATTACCCCAAAAGATCCATAGGAGTAGTTTAAACGTGACGAAACATTAAACCAACTTTATACGAAAGTATCTCCTCTAATTACTCCGCCAACAGTTATTCAAACACCCGCCATATTAACGTGGTTCATTCCTACACCTCACACTTCCATTTTCTCCTCCACTCTCACATTCCCTGAACTTTCAAGTCTGAACACAACCATTTTCTCTCTCCTCTTCCTCCTCTTCACCTACCCTTCCAAACAATGCCGGAAACTTCCGTCGGCGGCGGAGCTTTAGTCCCATCGGTGAAGGCGGACTCCGACGTAACACCGCCGGAGAATCCTCCTCCTCCTCATCAACCTCCTCAATCGGCGGAAGGAGGTGGCGGCGATGACGCGGATTTTATGTGTCCGATATGCATGCAGATGATTAAGGATGCATTTTTGACGGCGTGTGGACATAGTTACTGTTACATGTGTATCTTCACTCACTTGCGCAATAAGAGTGATTGTCCTTCTTGTTCACGCTTCCTCACTCCTAGCCTCATCTTCCCTAACTTCGCCCTTGACAAGGTTTCATCTTCACTTCTCTCATTTTCTCTCTCTCTGTTCCTCTGCTTATTGCAATTTGCGGTTGATTTGTTAGAGTTTTTTTTTTCAAGTAATTAATCATGCATTTGATAATGTCGTAATTGCGATGACTGCGTAGAGTGGACTGTGGTGGTTTTGGTAATTGATTATGTCGGAATTGCGTAAATTGCTGGATCATTCAAATTGTTGATTATCCTCCTGTTTAATTAGTTTTAGGTGAGGGTTTGTAGCTAACGATCTGATAGTGATTTGTGTGTATCGTATGGTTTAAGATGAAATTTTGGTTATGGTTGAGCTAAATTTGATCGTGAATGTTGGCGATATTTCGGAATTTTATGGATGGATGTGTAGACTGGTTGTAAATTGGGGATGGTTGTTGGATCGAATTTGCGAGGTTAGAATTGGAATATTGGTGGCGAATTTCTGGTTTGAGACTTTGCATGTCTTGTGATTTGACAATTATGTTGCATGTCTTGTGATTTGACAGTGAGACCTGAGAAGTGGTGTATCAGTATGTGGAAATGCAGTAGTCTGACATGAAATTTTAAGAAAAAGCTGAATGGCAATACATAATTGTGATTAGTTCAATTCGTTTGCAGCATTGTTACGTATTCGGCTTTAGTTGGTAACACTAACACTATGTATGTCTGTCAGTTATTAAAGAAGATGTCCGATCGTCAAATTGTACAAAGTGCCTCCTCCACTGATCAACTTCGCCGAGCACTGCAGAAGGTTTGTTGACTTCAGCTGGCATCTATTTTGTTGTTGTTATATTTTTCTATTTGTACAATGCCCTTGTGGTTGAGTTGAGCTAAAAGCATAGCTCTTGTGCTTTAACTAGGAAATTTCCTCAAAGTTGATTAGTTTACATATGTGCCAGTTGATTTCATGATTGATTGGCGATTTGGCACCAACCATATGGTTTGAGGGAATATATCTTCAGGAGAGAAGTATTCTCAATGGAAGAGAAACAGTTGAGTAGCAATTGGGGTTCCATAAAAATATTCATTTGTTTGGCTGTGTAGTGAAAATGAAGTAATAGGAGGGACAAGGGGACGGGGGAGGCGGGACGGGAAGGGAAGGGAAGGGAAGGGAAGGGGGGGGTCTTGTTTTCTAAGGGAAGATACGTCAGTTTCCTCTCGCATTTTCCTAATAAAAAGGCAATAAGGAAGTTTTCCAGAATAATTGACCCCAAACCACACAAGGTGCACATGACTCTAGCGCTATGTGTTGAGGAAACACAACTTATTTGTATCACGTTTACTAGTCTTGAAACTCATATAAGTAAATAAGTAATGACAGAATTTCACTAGTAGAAGAGACGCCTTTAAACATTCATACATAAAGATAGCTAAGAGTTCTTGGTGATGCTGTTTCTTCATATCATGGTCAACTTGGATGAGGTGAAAACATGTCCACAGGTAATGGAGTGTCAAATTAATTACACAGTTAACAAGTTGTATGATCTTCTATTATGCTTTGTACCTATATGATCAGCTGTTGGCGAGATAAAGTTGGTATGCGATCTATGTTTCAGTTTTACAGCCAGAAAGTGTTTTATATCATGTACAAATAACTAATCTAATATAATCTTGGTACCGTTTATCTTAATCGTTGAAGAGAAAATTTCTGTTGATGGGTGCTCTCTGCGGGTTCATAACAAATTCATGGCTGTTTCCTAGAACAGTTGCATAATTGTATGCTCTACTTGAGCTTAAGTTATCTTCCTTTTGACTTTGAGCTCACTGATTTATATGATTTGTAGACAGGGTTGTGACATGTCTCTAAAGGATCTAGACAGTCTGTTGTCTTTACTTACTGAAAGGAAGAGAAAGATGGAGCAAGAGGAGGTGGAAACAAATTTGCAGATCCTTCTTGAGTTTTTGGTTTATTTAAGGAAGAAGAAGCTCGAGGAGCTTAGCGAGGTTTGTTATACTGAATTGGTGTTTGTTGTTACTCATTATAATTTTGTCCCATTATATGGAGCTTAAGCTGGCTATTTAAAGTGTACCTACATTGTTTTCACTGTTAGGTATTAGTTAAATCTGTTTTCTAGATTATGTTTAGACGGCTAAAGTCAGTCAAAGTCCTCTGTTGTACTTCCTACTAACTAAGAAGAACTTTTTTAGTGGGAATCAGGAATGGCTCTGATTAATGCATTTTTCTACCGCAAGTCTTGTGCGAGTTCTTTCTATTTCCAATGAACCCAAGGACTAATTATTCTTTGGCTTTGAAATATAATGGAATAAAGCAAAATTGCTCAAAACCCTCTCTGAACTTCTTATATTTTGAACTAGCAAGTCAGTCGGTGCGATTCTCTAAGCAATTTTATTTTGGGTCATCCATGCGAAGTTTCTCTATGTTTCAATAAGGGTAAGGCTTGCGTACATCCGATCCCCCTACCCTGCCTTATGACGGGAGCCTTTAAGGCACTGGGGTAATGATGTTGTTGTTGTCGAAGTCTTGTGCGATAGTTAGCTCTTTTCGTAAAAGGTCATTGTTTTCCAGTGGCTCTCACATGTGCCTTCACTCTTAGATTTCCTTGCAGTTCCATATCTCTTTTCTGAGTTCGGAATAATAATGTCCTTGTCCTGTATTTGTAGATGCAAAATGATCTGAAGTACATCAAAGAAGATATACAAGTTATTCAGAAACGCAGAATAGACTTGTCAAACATAAAGGACAGATATAATTTGAGGGTGAGAATGGTAGATGATGACTTAACTATGATGGATCCACCGGCATCAATGCCTGTAACAAATGACTGTGGTACACAAGGAACAATGACTTCGGGCAGCATGAGTGTTTGCCGTGATGATCCTTTGCGGTCTCAAGAAATTAGAGAAACAAATGCTATTGCTTGTTCAGGGTCGCAACACCTAGTTCCATCAGAAAAGGTTACAGCCCGAAAAAGGCAAATCCAAGCACAGGTTTGTAATCTTCAAACTTTGAAGCTAAATTTTCTGTATGAGTGTGCCTCTTAATATGTGTGCTAGCAAGTAAACCAAGTATTGTTATATATTCCAAAATATGTTATGCACGGCTGTGGTGGTGCAGTTTTCTTGACCAAAGCTATGGGCAAATGGTGCATATAGCTCTCAAGGATCTGACTGTGTAATGCTTAGGCCTTGCAGTATAGTCATAAGATGGATGGTAACAAAGTGTTGCTTATGACTAAGCAATGAGACTCTATGAATCTTCATCAGTGTAGATCTGTTTGGCATCTTAATAATACTTCCATAACATCACTTTTCTTTATTTGTCCTCTAAAAAAAAAAAAACATCACTTTTCTTTATTGCAGTTCACTGATCTTCAAGAGTATTACCTGAAAAGACGGCGAAACTGGGCCAAAACCTCACAAGCAGCTCCAGAAAGGGATCTGAATGTTACAAACAGCTTAGGTTATCATGTCGGACTGGAAGATCTCCAAACTGTTCTCACTTCCTGTACTCGATACAGGTACCTAAACATGTTTGTCCTCTCGTTTTGGTCTTAAGCTTTTGCGAATTGTTTACGTGGTTTAATTATTTTTTTTTTTCATCATTGGTCTTTCGGGGCTGTGATATAGCCAACTGAGAGTTGTTTCTGAGCTGAGGTGTGGCGATTTCTTTCACCCCGCAAACATATTTTCAAGGTGAGTTGGTGTGCAATTTTGAATACAATTCTAGTTATTAATTCCTCAGACCAAGATTGATGGTGTATTTCTCAACTGCTTGAAACCTATTTTTGAACTATTGTGAATGACGTAGCATGAAAATTAGAACTAATTAAAACATTGTCTTGATATGACAATGTCATTTAATGAATAACGGTTACATAATTGGTATTTGCGAAAATTTTTGACGTCTTCTGATTGGTTCCTGTTGTTATGGCAGCATAGAGTTTGACAGAGACAACGAATTGTTTGCAATTGCTGGGGCCTCTCGGCGAATTAAAGTGTTCGAGTTTTCCTCTGTAAGAAAATTTGGTTCTAATATCTATGTGTAGTGATAAGATTTTAGATGGAGTTGCTTGTTAATTTCGGCAAGAGTTTTGCAATCCATAAGAGCAGAACTTACATCCCCCACCCCAAAAGAAAATTGCACAATGGGATGGCCATGTGATGTACCTTATGGTTGTGCTCCTATGCGTGCATCCTACCTTATGCTTCATGGTTAGTTTACCTGAGTATACTTATTTCACAGTGATGTATCCATAAATGCTCTGCTGGAATCAAGACCTTGGTGCATTTTCTGAGAGATGCATTTTACGTTTACGACTGTAACTCACACGTGCGCCATATTCATAATCTTGGTGTATGCTTTATCTTCAGGTGATGGATGAACCAGCAGAAGTTCACTGTGCTGTTGTGGACATTGCCACACGATCCAAACTAAGCTGCTTGAGTTGGAATAAGTATTCCAAAAATTATATTGCCGGCAGTGATTACGAGGGGATTGTAAATGTTTGGGATGTTAATACCCGCCAGGTAGCGGTAGTACAGTAGCACTCATTTCTGTCTCGTGCATGCTTCCTATTGATATCATGGTATTGTTTCTTCATCATGCTTCATTTCTTATTCACTCTTACTTCAGAGTGTTGGGGAATATGAAGAGCATGAAAAACGGGCTTGGAGTGTGGACTTCTCGTGGACTGAACCTTCACTACTAGTGTCTGGTGGTGATGACTGTAAGGTAGCATTATTTGTTCCTACATATGTTGAATTAGATGCCACTTTACTCCATTGAGATTTCCTGATCATAATAAATAGTCTTGGCTCACCCCAAAACAGACACACTACGAAAACTGAATGAAATTTAACTGGCGATTGGTTCATGATTATGCATTTTGTTACTGTTCTCCTCAACAGGTCAAAGTATGGTCGACCAAGCAAGAAGGGAGCGTTCTAACGATCAACATGAATGCAAACATCTGTTCTGTGAAGTGTAATCCTGGATCTAGTGTGCATGTGGCTGTATGTTTTTCTCTACATTTTCTACTAAGTTCATTGCCTGTTGACCTCTAAAACCAACATGCTTTATGATCAACCTATCAAGTTATGATTTCAAATTTTTTTCCGTTGAGGCATATATTATGGACTTCTCGAGTCTATCCTTTATTTTTATCGCTTTCTTTCCTTGTCATGTTCGTGATATTTATTGCTCTGGTTTCTCTTATTTGCAGGTGGGTTCTGCAGATCGTCAAGTTTACTATTATGACTTGAGGAACATTAGCCAGCCTGTCCATGTCTTTTCTGGTCATAGAAAAGCTGTTTCTTATGTCAAGTTCTTGACTAGCCATGAACTTGGTTCTGCTTCAACTGATAGCACGTTGAGGTCTTGGGACGTAAATGAACTTAAGCCGGTAAGTACTTAATAACAATGATAGTTACTCTTGTAGGTAGACCTGTACTTCAAGATGTGCATCCCTCTGAGATGGATGAGAATGTGATGTTTTTTTTTTTCAGTATATACAAGCTTTGTTTACCATATAAATAGTACGGAGTATCAGGCTGCAGCCTGGTGCAGTGTTATGACTGATAGCCTAAGAGCCATTAACAGATTGTCTCATACCCTTTTTATACTTCCTGGTTTCAACTTTGGCTAACATAGTAATTTTATCTTATTTTCTTGTTTTCCAGCTCCAGATTTACAGAGGACACATGAATGAGAAGAATTTTATAGGTCTTACCGCGAACAGTGAATACCTTTCTTGTGGCAGTGAAACAAATGAGGTTTTTGTTTATCATAAGGTAACCCCCCGGGGAATTACTTTTCTAACTTATGTTAACAAATGCAGTTTCTTCACACATTAATTCAAGCATACATTCATGTGCAGGCAATTCCCAGACCTGTTGCTCGCTATAGATTTCGTGCATCGGACTCTGAGGATACTGACGATGACAGAGGGCAACATTTTGTCAGTGCAGTGTGCTGGAAAAGTGGAAGCCCAATTATCCTGGCTGCCAACAGTCGCGGAAATATCAATGTGCTTAGTCTTACTACCTGATACAAGTAATCGAAGGTAAGCTGTAGGAGTTAGATAACCGTGGTATTCTCAATCTTACAATGACTGCTGCCTTACAATGTGCTGAGAACTTTATAAAGCTCTTAAAAGATAGAACTGCCGTGTTTTGGCTTAAGGTTGTTAAACCATCTGAGTTTGGCTCGCAGTTCTAAATCGCATTGATGTAGAAACTAGTACATGGATTTGGCGTGTAGTATATGAATATGTGATATTTTGAGACTGAAGAATTTAGTTTGATACTGATTGATCTTGCAACCCCAGTGTGCAATTGAATTGGCCTCATTACTCACACGAAACTAAATCGAAAAAATATCTGCCTTGGATATATCTTCTGATCTAATTTACAAAAGGGCTTCAGCAACATTCAGGCTTAGTTTTACTGCCAGTGCCAGCCTTAGTAGATTTCTTTTGCCTCTTACTTGTTCTCGGCTTGGCAGAAACTTTTACTGGCTGCTTTCTCTTCTTAAGGGTTTCCTTCCGCTTACCAATACTACTAGTTGGGTCTATTTTGGGCGTCTTAAGCATCTCGACAACTCCGGAAAGTGCTATGTCCACGTCCTCGCTTCTAGTCAGCGCCTCTGCGAGTTGTGCTGGGCTCACATCTTTAGTCTCAAGCAGTTGTTCGATCTCTCCAAAGAGAGCATGCTCCTCTGAAACACCAAGATAATTGCGAGCGAGGGCCCTGAACCCTGACATGGTCAGGTAAGACATATGAATGTGCATGTCCATACGCCCAGGGCGTAACAGGGCAGGATCAAGTCTCTCCTTATGGTTCGTAGTGAATATTATGATTCGCTCATCCCCGCAGCTTGACCACAGGCCATCTACAAAGTTTAGGAGCCCTGAAAGCGATAGCTGCATCGAACCAAACAAATATTGATCCAAATCCAATGTTAAACAATTCAAGAGAACGGAAAGAATATATGAGAATTATGAAATACGAACCGTGGCTCCTGACTTATTAGCACTTTTTTCTTGTTTGGCATTATTATTATTATTATTATCATCTCGATCATCGTCATCATCATCTTCATCATCAGGAGGAAGAACCCTAGACATCGATGTTAAGCCCATTGTACAATCAATAGCTTGACCACAGGCCATCTACACCGCTCTTGGTCCATCTACTGTTCCGTCCCCTGTTCCTTCACGTGGTCCTTCTCCTGGTCCTTCCCCTGCTCGCTCACCACATTAAAACCGCCAGTGAGACTGGCGGTTTTACTTCACGTGAAACCGCCAGTGGTAATGGCGGTTTTAGATGGTCAATGACTTCTCTCCCAACCCTCATTGGTACTGTTTGACACACTTAAAACCGCCATTACCACTGGCGGTTTTGTCGACGTGCACCCCATAAGGTTGAATAAGTTCAAATTCGACCCATTTTGTTTAACATTTAATTTTTGAGCCCTATTTCGAAAAAAAATTCTATTTTATTATGGAAAACTTACAAACGAACACTAATAACTAGGAATATAGTACAACAACGTCCATAATCGAGACAAGACATAATTCTAAATTCCTACCGTGCATTGATTGACATCTCGTGAGTAAAGGAAAAAAGGATAAATTAAAGGAAGACACAATTTAAAACTAACTTATGCTGAACTTTTTAAATTATTCGTTACAATACCAAATTAATAATCCATGACCAATTGCGCCGAAGAGCTTATTCGTTACAACATTTTTTTTAGTAGCTTGACCAGAAATTTGAAGTCTTCGGATCAATATATTTTCCTCAAAACTTTAAGAGGTCGACGTACCTTATCTCAAAAGTTTACCAAAAAAGCGGTCAACACTTAAAAATGTGTCACACATGTCACTTAAATGGCAGCTATGTCTATGTTATCAATACGGCTAAGAATAAAAAAAAAAAAAAAAAACCCCAATGCCTATAACTACATGTAACCAGCTACACATACTTTTATCGAACAAACTACCGATACTTTTTCCGAACATGCTAACAAAGACGTCCACTTTGTATGCTTCTTAAGAGTCTAACAAATTGACACAAAACAACTTCTAACTTCAACTTCACATTTTCAAAGCACTTTCTTTCCACTACGACTCTCCCTCTTTTCTCCTCTCCTTTAAAATTCAAAGAGCTCTGCTAAAAACAGTGAAAAAAAAACAGCTCAAATTCTGTGAGAGATATCCTCTGCGATTCTCTCTCCCTCTCTTTACCTATCTTCCACTTCACTCAACATTATTTTTTCGATTAATAATTAATTAATTTTTCTTCCAATTTGGCGCGGAATAGTATGAAAGTCGACAATTCAACGGATGACGACACGTGTCCCTCATCCGTCCCGCCGACGACGATCACCGACGCCGCCGTTAACGGCGGATTAAGCGAAGAGGTTAATTATGTGCCGCCGTTCAACTTCGCGATGGTTGATAACGGCATTTTCCGGTCCGGTTTTCCTGATGATACTAATTTGCCCTTTCTTCAAACCCTAGGTCTTCGATCAGTCATGTAAATCTTCTGCTATACGCTTCAATTTGCTTTGTTTTGAAATAATTCATGTAATTTGTGTGTTTGATGATTTAATTTTTGAAATTAAATTGTGTGAAAATCAATGAATGGTGGTAGATATTTATGTCCGGAGCCATACCCGGAGGCGATCGCCGATTTTTTAGAAGCTAATGGAATTCGGCTTTTTCAATACGCTATTGAGATGTGCAAGGTTTGAATTTCTGTTTAATTTCTTATTTTCAATTAAATTGTTATTATTGTTTGATTTTCAGAAATTTTAAAGTTTTTTTTTTTAATTTGATGCTCTGAATTGGTCAAAGTGAACTGATAAATTTGCATTATTCAATTGATTGAGTGTTGAATTGGTGAAGATTGTGAATTACGTTTCGAAGTTTCGTAAGATTGAATTATCTTGTTCAACAATACGGAGTACGGAGTATAGATTATGATTATGAAGTAGAGACATTTTTTGGCCTAAAATTGTAGAAACAGCGGAATTCTTTACGTTTTGTTTGAATTTTTCTCACGTATTCAAAGGAAACGTAAATAACCTAATGAAACAGAGGGGGTAGCCTTTTCGCAAAGGTTTTAGAAGTTCTCATCAAAAGAGAGGATTGAGTTCTGTAGATGGATATCCTAAGATATGGTTATATGATTCCGATTGTGAGCTTGTGACACGTAAAATGTCGGCCAAAAGTATGAGAAGTGGTTACCATTTTGAAGCAGGGTACAGTGTAAAGATTGTCATCACGAACTCTTACCTGCGGCCAACTCATTGGCTAGTTTAGCGCCAATTGAGCCATGCCCTAGGATACGGGCATCTTGCAGTCCTATGAAAGGAACTTGCATAATTATGGTTTTATATGTGATAGGCTTTGGTCCAGACTCGCAAACAGTCCCAAGAACATGGTAGTTATTTTCTTCCACGTTACATCTCGTATTCTCGTGTCAAGGTTCGTGTTGTCTTTTTTTTTCTGCACTTCTAATGTCAAAATTGACATCAAACAGAATTGACTGCTATTTATATCCGCATATCGGCATATGCTTGTTACATGTCAATCAAGATGCCTCTTGTGCTCTTGCCTAACAGAAAATGCATGGATAAGATGAAGTGGGGGAAAATAAAAGTAGCTTTGCTTTTCTATCTTGGTTGGTTCATATTTTCATGGTCCACAACTTAGCATGATGTTCTGCTGTTCTTTTGTTCTGGCAAAGCTTTCAATTCTATCAACTACCTCACCTGGAGTAATGTATCCTTTTGCTGCTAATACTTCTACACTATGATATGAATCCTAGTGAGTCAGTGTTGTTACAATGGCAATCAAATAGTTTTAGACTATTGTTGCATCCTCGTGCTAATTCTTGAAACGGTGACTGATTATAGGGACGATATGCAAACCTGCTGTTTAAAAGACTTCTACTACAACCCCTGATCTAGCTGGGAGCGTGGATCACTTAAATTTAATGGCCTAACAACCTGACCAAGTAGCTGAACAACGAAAAACTACAACATCGTTGTTTTTTACTTTTTAGGGACCTAAAAACCCTGTTTGAAAGGCTCTGCTTGAAAGCCTGGATTACTTCTTTTTTTTTTTCGTTTTTTCTTTTCTTGAAAGGCACTGGCAGGAACTTACTGATCCTAGAATTATCACTCTCACCATCATCTTTACATATTGTCTGTTTTGGCCGTCTGCAGGAGCCATTTGTTAACATTCCTCCAGATACCATACGCGAAGCTATGAAGGTTACTCTTGGTAAGCAAATTGAACTTTTGGTTTATTGACATTGAAGTTTGATTCTGAAATGTCATTTAATTTCTCACAACAGATCCAAGAAACCACCCTGTCCTTATACACTGCAAGCGAGGAAAGGTACGTCTGGTCAATTCTTGTTGTTCTTTGATCATCATTTGTTAACTCATATCATATCCCATTGAGCTTTTAGTTATATGAATGCAGCATCGAACAGGATGCCTTGTAGGATGCTTGAGGAAACTACAAAAATGGTGCCTATCATCGATCTTTGATGAGTACCAGAGGTTTGCGGGTGTGAAGGCTAGGGTATCAGATCAGAGGTTCATAGAAGTGTTCGACATATCAAGCTTGAAGAACACATCTCTCCAATTCTCATGCTCAAAGAGTACCAGAGGTTTGCGGGTGTGAAAGCTGGATGCCAAATCTTATGTTTATAGAAATAATGTTCATATGGAGCTTCCAAAATCGCCTCCCTTTATATTACGGAAACATACACCAGTGTGTATACATTCATAATTATACATTCATCCTCATAGTTCATACAATTGTATTATTGGGAGACTGCCATTGTTTGTCAATGGTGCAGAGACTCCAAACACAAAAGGTCGTGGACATTGATTTTAGCGTGGCGTTATCAACTTATCAATGTTATCATTACCCATATTTTACAGGTTACAGGTTTCCATACCTGTGTTCAATGTTTTTTTTCAAGTCCATAGTACAACTTTCATACTTCTGCAAATCGGAGATTTTGATAGTTGATTTTAGCGTGGCGTTATCAACTTATCATTACCCGTATTTTATGCACAAACTTCGATTTTGATAGTTGATTTTAGCGTGGCATTATCACCTTATCATTACCCAATTTGACAGGTTTGTTTCCATACCAATGTTCAATGTCTTTCCAAGTCCATAGTACAATGTTCATACTTTTACAAATAGGAGATTTTGATGGTTAAATCTAAATGCGCATCAGCAAAAATAAATTGTCCACAAGGGAGTGATAACTCTCCCATTCGTTTCAAATTTCTGCAAAACCATCATCTGCGCTTCTCTACATTACATTAATAATGTTCTAATCGGAAAACAAATGATTTAGAGTCGGCTAACATAAATCGTAAACAAGACAATATGAAAAAAAAAAGATGTGGGCGAGTCAACAATCGAATCGTCAATTTCATAAAAGAATCATGACGACTGAAACGATAGCTCGTCTTTTCGTTCTTGTCTCCAGATCTTTTCTCTGGGAAACAAATATTTATTTCTGTTTTCCCTTCAATTATTGATCGAGACGGGGAAACAACTCCAACTTTTATGAATAATATAATTGTAAAAACTCTAACTAAAAAATACAACAAAAATTCATGTGATTTTCAAAACATAGAGACGAAGAAAGGACTCAAAAGAGTTGATTGAAGCGTAAGATAGAAGATGAAGCAGAGGGTGGCTTTATATATAGGAAGGCGGGGTGATTGGAGATGGCCGCCGATGCTGGCTAAACCCTAGAACTAGTATGTCGATGTGGTAATTTACGTCTCTACCCCTCTTTTTTTGTTATAAATTTCTTGATTTTATTTCCTTGAAATCGATTTAATTAGGGGATAACGTAGAACGGGCTCGCCTAATTGTGCAACTCTAAAAAGAAACAAACTTGTAAAGCCCAGGTTGCGTTCTTAAATTCCGGGTCACGGGCTATTGGCATGATAAGCGGTCATATCCCATACAAACGGATTGATTTGGCACGAGGCACGGCCTGGCATGGCCATGGACATCTCTACTCAAAGTGAGAATAAGCAACACAATTATACATTACGATACATAATAAGCTCGTGTCAAGGTATTAGTGTATGACTATATTTATTTGACACTGAAATGTTGGGGTGCCAATCGATCAGATTGTCACTTGTGGGCCTTATGACTTACTTCGTAGTCCGTATGAGTTAAGTATTCGTAGATACATATGGAGACTCGATCTGACTAAATAATATTCACGAGTAAATGTAAAATGTTACATGGAACAAGAATCACAATATTATTTGCTCGTGAAATAATTATTAAACTGATTTTTCTACTCCCAATCTCTCACTTTGACTCTTTCTAATGACTAATCCCAATTTTAGAATCATGTGATTGGTGTGATGCTCATTTAGCGCACTTTCCAAATTAGGGATGATAGTATGATACATTACATAATCATGATTTCATCACTATGAAAGTAGATCAAACGGTGACGCATTCATCACTTGAGAAAGTTGAGCTCCATCATCTCATATTCTCATACAAGTTTCCCAATGTTACCCTTCTAGGTATTCTCATTTTCCCATAAACCCCATCCTCTCTAACCCCTCTTCTCTCTCTCCTCTCCAGAACCCTCTCCTTGAGGATTTCTGGCCATTTCCTCGATTAATTTCTCAACAATTTCTCCAATTTTCTGGGCAGCAGTCACATAGGAGTATCTTCCTACAAAAGACTCCCAATTTTGGGCGATAAAGTTCCCAACTTTCATCATTTGTAAGTGAGTTTTGTTATATTTTCAGCCGAATTTCTCCATTTTTAGAATACCCAATTACTAAAATTATAGAAAGATTGCATCTTTGAATTAATATTGTGATTATTTTAGCTAATTAATTTGTGGGTCAATCGAATTTGGGTGTAATAATTTGTAAATGGGGAAATCAGGGGGTAGGAAGAAAAAGGGGGGTGGAAACCAGGGTGCTGCAGCAGCAGCAGCAGGTGGTGGGGGTGATGTTCATGGTGCAAATAATGTTACTAGTAGTAATGGTGTGGTTGATTTAGATTCAGCTGTGTTTTTGAAAAGAGCCCATGAGTTAAAAGAGGAAGGGAATAAGAAATTTCAGTCCAAAGATTATGTGGCTGCACTTGAGCAATATGATAGTGCTATTAAGCTCATTCCGAAAGCGCACCCCGATAGAGCTGTGTTTCATAGCAATAGGGCTGCTTGTTTGATGCAAATGAGACCAATTGACTATGACAGTGTTGTTGCCGAGTGTACTATGGCCCTTCAGGTTCAGCCTCGGTTTGTTCGTGCCCTTCTTCGAAGGGCTAAGGCGTATGAGGCTCAAGGGAGGTATGATGTGGCGATGGCTGATGTGCAAGCTCTTTTGGGGTCGGATCCTAATCATGGGGATGGTGTAGAGATGGCTCGTAGGCTTAGGGTTGCTCTTGGGTGGCGCCATGAATCACAGCAGGATCTTCATAGCCGTCCTTCTCCTGCAGCCCTTGGGGCCTCTGCTGTCAGAGGTGCGCCAATTTCTGGTCTTGGTCCGTGTTTGCCAGCCAGGCCTGCGCCTAAGAAAGGCGCCGGCCCTGTAGGTGGAGTTAATGGGCCGATAAATAACAAGAGTGAAAAGCCACAAGTAGGTGTAGTGACTGAAAATGGACCGGATGTCAAAAACCATATGCCAAAAGTTGTGTTGAAACCTGCTAGTGGCTCTTCAAAGGGTCATGAGAAATCGGTGAAGGATGGACTGAGGGATCAATCATCTGCTGCTCTTAGGCCTCCTCCAGAGGCTGCAATTCAATGGAGGCAGTTGAAGCTTGTCTATGATCACGATATTAGACTAGCCCAAATGCCGGTAAATTGCAGCTTCAAAGTTCTCAGGGAAATAGTTGCCAAACGGTTTCCGTCGTCCAAATCTGTCTTAATTAAGTACCGAGACAATGATGGTGATCTTGTGACAGTTACTTGTACCCCTGAGCTGAAGTTAGCTGAAGCTTGTGTTGATAACCTTTTGCCAAGAGACCCAGAAAGTGACAAGTTAGATTCTGTTGGAATGTTACGATTGCATATTGTGGAGGTAAATTCTGAGCAGGAACCACCTATTGTAGAAGAAGAGGAGATACCTATTGAGACTGAGGAGGCTAAGGTAGATGAGAGTGGTTCTCATTCTTCTTTGGGAGATTCTGGTCTGGACTCCATTGAGGCTGAAGCAGATAAGGCGGATGAGAAAGCTGTAAAAGAAATGCCTAAACCAAAACCAAGCATGGGGGAGGAAGCTGAGTGCAAGGAGGTGGAGATGGATGATTGGCTGTTTGAGTTTGCTCAGCTTTTCCGTAATAATGTTGGCATAGATCCTGAGGCACACATTGATTTGCATGAGATTGGAATGGAGCTCTGTACCGAAGCGCTTGAAGAGACAGTGACAAGTGAAGAGGCGCAACTCCTCTTTGACAAGGCTGCACTGAAATTTCAGGAGGTGGGTGCATTAGCCTACTTTAACTGGGGAAATGTGCACATGTGTGCTGCGAGGAAAAAAATTCCGGTAGATGAGAATGCTTCTCAGGAGGTTAAGGCTGCACAACTTCAGACAGCTTATCACTGGGTTAATGAAAAGTATTCTTTAGCTAAGGAAAAGTATGAACAAGCACTCTCAATCAAGCCAGACTTCTACGAGGGTCTGCTGGCAATGGGGCAGCAACAGTTTGAGATGGCGAAGCTTCAATGGTCGTATATCCTGGCGAAAAAGGAGGATCTTTCAAGCTGGGATTCCTCTGAGACATTCAAACTGTTTGACAGTGCAGAGGAGAAGATGAAGGCTGCTACTGAAATGTGGGAGAAATTGGAGGATCAGAGAGCCAATGAACCGAAAGACCCAGGCTCTTATAAGATGGAGGAGTTGCTAAAGAAAAGGAGGAAACCCGGAAATGATGCTGAATCCTCAGGTAAGGTGCCTGGTGAGCCTACTCCCGAGGAATTAGCTGAACAAGCAGCCGTAATGCGATCACAGATACATCTTTTCTGGGGTAATATGCTGTTTGAGCGCTCTCAAATCGAATTTAGATTGGGAGCTGATGTTTGGAACAAGAACCTGGATGCTGCTGTTGCACGTTTTAAATTAGCAGGAGCTTCAGAAGCAGACATTTCTGTTGTTACAAGCAACCATTGTTCGAATGCTGATGTCGCTGCAGGAGAGGATAAAAAGGCTGATAATGTAGCTCAAGTGATATCTACTGAGAGTGATGCCCAGTGTGAAGCACATTAGTTAATAAAGTTTTTGAGCTGCAGAATTTTCTGAGTACTCTTTAGAGTTTCATCAAAAGCATGAGATTTTAGCATGGATGTCCCATAGAGCAAAGGAGTGAAATGGTAGAATTCCCCTCCCTACAAAGTGCCAAAATCTTGTGCATGAATAACTGATGGGTGTGTTCTCCACAAGATTTCTGATTTATGACACTGTAGGCTATTTTGCAGATCAGCTGTGGATTTGATGCATAATTGCTGATGTTACCAAATGTAGCACTTTTGTTTTCCTATTTTGAGTCTTGAAATTTTATTCACACATTTTATTCTTCTCTCGCTTGTGTGACTTGCTAAAGCTAATTATTCAATACACGAGTGTTTCACTTCTTGTGTCAAAACATGTACTCCAACTCTCTGGTGGTTTTTAGCCAATGGTACCAATAGTGTTCCCCTTTTAACAGGGTTTTAGATTTTGAACACATTGTCCAATTATGGTTCTTGGTGTCTCTTTTTTTTTTTGCTAATTTGATTTGCTCTTGAGGTTTTTGCAGCCTTGGATTTTTCACTCTGTTGGTTCTTTCTGAAATTTCAGTAATTAGCTAAAAGACTACCTCTACAACAGGAGAGGGTACGGAAAGATCATGAATTTTTGTTCTTACTTTAGAGAATTTGTTTGATGTATCATATACCACTCCGTCCCAAACTAAACTTCCCATGGAAGTATTATGTGAGAGGATTTCAAATTCCATGGGAAGTTTAATTTGGGACGAAGTGGTAATTAACTACAAGATGAATTTGCTTGTGTGGTGGCCTGAGATATTTGTGAATTTAGAAGTGCAAACATCGTGTTTATCATGTGAAGATGGATCGGACATGCATTTAATACTTGCACCGGTGCTGAAGATATACTTAGGTTTGACATTTCTTTTAGTGATTTCTGTGTTTTTTTTTTACATTGTCCTGTTATTCGGATAGGTTTCTACATTTGGCCGTATAGGTTCCTTGTATTTGTAGTTCTTAAGATACCTATGGATCTGTAAATTATGTATGCCTTTTCAAATAGTTTAGAGGTGTTACTGCCAAATCTACCTTGTTTACTGGTTAAAGTGGTGATGGTGATGTTTTCATTGAGATGCGGAAACAGGATTTTCACGTTTTAGAACTTTTAAATACATTTCCGGGTGACATTTTAAATCTTGAAAATTCACCGCAAGGCTCCAACCTGCAATGTGATTATATTTCTTTGTCACTTGGTGCTGTCTATTGGCTAATCTTTTGGCTGCAAGGTATAAGATAGCAAAATTGTTGCTGCTCAGAAGGGAATACCGTGGATACCCTGTGCAGTGGTGTGCACTGAACATCTGCTTGACCAAATCTGTTAAGGCTGAGCCCAATTCAATCCTGATGATTTTCAGACTACACCGAAGTAGATTGAGTTTAAGCAACACATTTTTGGGTGGAGGTAAATTTTGTTTGTTGTTGTTGTTGTACTCTTTAGTTTGTTTTTTTTCCCTAGAAGATGAATTACTCTTTAACTTGCTTTTTTCCCTACGCTTGGTGCCTGTCTGGCTAAAGGCTTAAAGCTGAGTATGCTGTTGCCTTAGAGTGATGAGATACTGTGTGTTATAACACTTTTCTTGCTAGAATTGCTACAGTTAGGTGCTATTGTAGAGTATTCCATTTTATCACCTAGATGCTGCTCATTGGTGTAGCCGCCATCAAATGACACTCGGAGAAAAGTATTCTGAGCAACAATCACACACTTTAATCTTTTTGGTTTTGTATTGGTATTATAATATTGGGTCATCCGTGGGAAGCCTCTCTATGTTTCAATAGAGGTAAGAATTGCGTGCGTCCGACCCCCCCTTACCCCGCCTTATGGCGGGAGCCTTTAAGGCACTGGGGTAAAGATGTTGTTGTATTGGTATTATAATATTATTACAAACTGCCCTGGTTCCTGGTTTCCTTAGGCTTAAGATAATATAATTGCAGAATATATTTGTTCCCCTCGTGCTGATATTTTTTCTTTGTGCTGATATGTTTCCTACATACCAGAAAGATAATCAGGCCCTAAGTTTTATGTCATTTGCAATTAACTTTTGTTTCCCATCCATCATCTCAGTTACATGCTCTGTTGCAAGGTGCTTAAATCGGTAGTGCTTGACCAGGGAGCAATTGGATCACCTTAGAGGCCCTTGCTGTGTTTAACATGCTGTTAGGCTAGCATCAGTTCCAGACATTATGTTTGTAATTTCAATGATTAAGTCACGATAGGACAGACATGAGCGGTTTAACCAGGCACACTGTTAAGGCTGTCTATGATTGGTTGATTGCATAATTTGTTTCATTTGGATTTGAGAAATCTTTAACCCTGATCCTATTATCATTTTGCACTGTTTTTTTCCATTCCAATTTCGCTTTTATTACTCTCCTTCTATGTTCATGCTTAGGAGATAGTAAACAGAGCAAACCCGGAGATTCTCTTACGAAATTGCTTCAACTTATCCCGGATGCCGTGCATTTTGATGTGTCTTCTTTGACCTTAGCTTGGGTATACCCCCTCCCCTTCCACTTCTTTTTCTTGTCTGATGCAGCAGAGAGAAGTTAGCTGATATATACAGAAGCTGAACCCCTAGCGTTAAGTGTGTAACTCGATCTTGTGCATAGTTAATTGTATTCCGAGATACACACCAGGTATTTTCTTTGTTAGTGATACTCTGGTTGCTAAGGTGATGCAATTAACGACTTGTTCCCAATATGTGAATAGTGGCTACAACGTGCTATTCCTCCTGTAGTGATGTTAAGATCTCATGGACATAGCCACATAAGATCTTGCTGTTGGTACTTTCGTTGTTATATGGCCTGTGCTCAGTGCTCTCCATGAGAATACCTTTCTCAGCATTTTAAATGCTTCTCATACTGTTTCAACAAAATTTGACCTACATGCTTAACAAAACTGACCTTTCTGAAAGAAACCCCATAGTTTCCCGGTTTCACCAGTTTTGGAAGAATGCACCTACTCTTAACCCTGATTAGTGGTCGGACACTCTCTGAGAGTAAGAAAGATGATGCAGTTTGATTATAATGTTTAATCTTCTGTTGGTCAGGTGACACTTTTTGTTGGGTAAGGGGCCGAGGGGCCTGCTAAACCCAAACTTGAAGAACATGCAAAAGTATAGAAAAGCAATATAGCATCTGGTTCTTACTTTTCATGTTAGTAAACTAATGGAACTCGCAACAACGATTGATTTGTCTAGTCGCTATGAAGAAGTAGAGTCTGATTGTGGTATCAAGAAGTGTTTCACAGTTAATTTGTTGGGACTCTGTGGATTAGTGGGAGTTGACCCATATTTGTACTTCCATTCGAATTATGTAATCACTTTGTTATTCATAAGCTCTTGTCTATGAGAAAGTAAGAGGAGGTCGAATGCACTCCGGCTCTGACTTGGACTTGCAGTTTCTAACCATTTGTACCCGGTAGTCTGATGCTCATTCTGCTAACGGAAGCAAATGCCGTATATTATTGCTATTCAGGACTTCTGTTTTTTTAGAAACTAACAAATCTGATTGATGATCTGTGTGACCAGAACTTTATGGAGCATGTACTGTGGTTATGCGGTTGTTGCGGTTGGTTGAATAATCTGTTGTCCTTAATTCCTGACTGAGTCAACATAGCATTGCTACTCCAGATAATGCCTGGTCTGACTACAGGTCCCTGCAGATATGGTCCATTCTGACAGCAGAAGGTCATTTTGCACGTGTGATTCTGTATTTATGATGTCTCTACTTCAGGTAAATACTGTATAAACTGTCAGTTCTGATTAGATTTACCATTATGTAAAACCAGAAACAACTTCCTCAGCCCACCTTACCAAAAGAAGATGTACTACTGAATGAACTAGATCTACATGTCTACAGCTGTCTTTCTAGCAATAAAACTCGTCTCTGACTACAACACCAATATTACCCCTGTGTCTTCAAGGCTTCTTTCAACGTCGAAGTAAGTGGGGGTTGGTTGTACGTAGCTTTACCCATCATTTGAAATAATTATGTCAAATTTGTATTCTGCTCTGATTTATCTGATGAACTATTTGAAGTAGATCTACAGTTGTCTTCCTGGCCAGAGAACTCAATATTTATTACATGATGATTTTTTTTTTTTTGGTGCCTTCATTTTCTTGGTGTTGAAATGAAATTTTCTTCCACTGTCAGGTCTGTCACCCTTTATCAACGGAAAGATAATAATTCTCTGACTTGCTACATTTGTTAGCTTCAGTTTGGACTGATCAGTAAACTTGAAACAGTATGATTTTGCTACTTGTATAATGGACCCAACAGCTGGTACCTAATACTAAGGCCAAAATAACAATCAAGACTGGGTCCGAATAATGTGAAACAATTACAACCGTGTTTACCGGGGGGGGGTTGACATTCGTGACCGTGTTTCTTAACTTGTCTGCATCAATAAATTACCTAGGCTCCCGTGAGGCCGTAAACCCCCCCCCCCCCCCCCCAAAAAAAATTCCGATTGCTAATAGCCTTTAATCATTTGTAATCGTGATGCTTGAACCGTGCTAATTTCGTATTTTGCACATTCAAATGTAAATAACTTGGTAGCAATTTCTTTCATGCAGGCGTGCAGCACCATGAAAAGAGAGGATTAAGACATCAGAAAATCACATCGGACATACTAAAGGTATCTTTTCTAGACTTCCTTTAGTTTTACTCTTTCCACTTTTAGTGCATTGCTGATGCAGCTCATCTCCTGTAGATAAGTTCTTTTAAGATGTCTCTTTCATAAAATAGCATTAACACTGCTTTTTTAAGCTAGAAATTAAGGGATTAGGTGAATATTTAAATGACATATATTTTGGAGTTTTATCATTCATACACATGACATAACTTTTAGGGACTTTTTTTGCATAAAAAACATACTTAGGAAAAGCTTTTATTCACTAAACAGAATGTTTTGAGAACATCAAAAACTTTCTGTTTAATATGAAGCTTTGAAACTTTCTTGAACACTAATCATACCAACATATCTAGAAATAAGGTTAAATCTGACCCTTAATTACTCCCTATATAAAGTAAATTCATGACTTAATTACGTATCGATATGACTTAAGGCTTAAGCAGTTGCTATTGCATCCATTTTCACTGTGCTTTCCATTGCCTTCATTGCCTCAAACCTAGGCTCTTTCTCCTGGAACTTGAGCCTAGTGTAGAGGTTCATGTAATCCTCGAACACGAATTTCGGGTACTCTGGACACTTCTTCTCTAGTAATGCAGGCGCCGGGTAGATCACGGCGTCACTGCCAGGGTTGTAGAATGATGCAATTGACATTCTGTTACCATCTGTCTGTGCTATCACCCGGTGCATCACACTCTTGTACTTGCCATTAGTTATAACCTATAACCATGATGGTAAAAAATACATCAGTAAAACAATGTAACAGAAAGATCCAAAATTTATAAATAAAATGTTATAAAGATGGCTAAAAAAAGTATACAAATAATAATAATGATAAAAACTTTAGAATTTGTAGTTCTTATGAGACGGTCTTACACGGAACTGTAACGAAAAGGTACTACGTCCTAAAGATGTAAATTACCTCAAGTTGGTCACCCAAGTTGACAACAATAGAGTGTTTCATGGGTGGAACATCAACCCATTCCCCATCTTTGAGGAGCTGCAGACCACTGACCTTGTCATCTTGGAACAGTAGGATGATGCCGCCGGCATCGGTGTGGGCCCGGAGACCCTTGATGAGGTCGGGCTTGGGGCATGGTGGGTAGTTGCTGACCTTGGTGCCAAAAGTAGGCCCATTGGTCCCATGGAAGGCCTTCTTGAGGTAGCCTCTCTCAAGGCCAAGATTCTCACAGAGCAAGTCCAACAGTTGCTCTGACAGCTTTTCTATCTCTGCTGCAAACTCCTTCATCACCTCCCTGTCATTTTTAGTTTTTTTACCACAAGAAACATTTGATTAGTGACGACGACGACAACAACAACAACTAAGTCTTATTACTGAATGTAACACCCCAAAGTGATATGGGACGATAAGTTTCGTTACCTGTATTCATCCTCGAGGTCAGGGACCTCAGAGATGTTGGAGATGGGGCGGTGGCGGAGGTGGAAGGTGCTCTCCCAATCGATGTCGTCGACTTCGGACTGAGCAGCCTCTAACCCTTTGCTCTTCACCATCTCTTCGAACTTCTCCTCCATGCATTTTTTGTAATGCCCTTTAGTCATTCTCTCCACTTTGTCCATCAATTCAGGAGAAATAGTATGGTTCACCAACTAATAAGATCAAACACAAGTTAAACACAAATTAGTACACGTCATTACGTAAACACTAGACAAGAACATTTGGACGAACCAACGTACTTTGTCTAACATTTTCAATATCGTTTCAGTTTTATCAGATGACTACTAGTTTAATGTTATATACGTGTGTGTATTGACATGTAACGATGACTCGTTCCGATTATAACACATGCAGTGTGGAATTGTGGATGTAATATACCTCAAGAAAGCCCCACTCCTCACAAGCATGCTTGATTAGCTCCATAATGGTACTCCTCTCTTCACCATTAAGCTTCTCCATATCAACAATTGGGAAATTGTCCATTTTTTTTCTTGCAATTTGAACTCTTTTTCTTTAAGTTCTTTTTTTTCTTTTGCTTTAGTGTTTCACTACTTGGAGATATTGGCCTTTATTTATAGGCAAAGCTATGGAGTGTACAATCTAAATTTTAAAATTGCAAGGAAAAAAGAAAACGGAACTCTTATCAAACAAGGACACGTGGAGACTTGATGTGAGCACATCCTATTGGCCCCTCATAATTCTTACTACTCCTATGTGAGTACATCGACAAATCTCTTCTGGTAATCTTGACCATAAATGTGGCTCAATTTTACTCTGTTTCAAGTGGGGGTGTGTCCATTTTTCAACTCTTCTTTTACCATTGCATGCGTCTTTCAATTCACTTTTGTTGGTATCTTCCTCCGTTTTCTTGAATTATTAATCGAACAATCGATGGCTTAAAATGTTCGAAAAGATGGCGGTATTGTCGTCAGTTGATCTTCAACTATTGTAAGTTTGCGTAATATGGTCACATTACTAATTTTAGGATTGTGTATATGTGTAGAAAGATCTCCGTATTACCTTTCTTGACGCTATATTACATTCACGTTGAAATCTGTGTTTTAGGTATTATATACAGTATGTATTGTACTTTTTACGACAAGTACATGCATTATTTTCAGCGATCAAGTTTGATATCTAAAAGAGTCCATAACAAGATAAAAAGGATGTTATCATGATAATAGATGGTGTACATAATTTCGGTGATAATTATGTAATTATGCACTTGAGATGCACGTATGGAGCGCAATACTTTCACTTTCGGTGTACGTTGCTTCTGTACAAATATTTCTTGGTAATTATTCCAGAAGTCCAGAACAACACATCACTCTCTTTACATTATTGGCATATTATTTAACGTATAGCAAAAGCTTCTCTGTCAAAAAATGAGCGACTTAAAATTTCATAGAATACCAACTATGTGAAGTAGTTTGATTATTTCATTTTTGTTTGATGTATACGTTTTTAGACTTTTAATAGCCGGCGGCCCTGTAAATAACAAAATTCCGAGATTGTCCTTGAACAACTAAACTTCTTCCTAGACTTGTTCCAGGCGCCGGCGTCATCACTGTCTGAATGAATTTCTCTTCGGGAGCAACACGCTACTCGTTGGCCGGGAACCCACAATTTACGAGCTTCTCTTGTGTCGTTGTGTGCTATCGATCTCGTGATGCCTCATCACGACATAAACTTATGTTATAAAATCATACCAATGTCCTAATCTGAAGAGTAGTAAGGGTGATGCAAGTTTGCATTTATGAGCCTCTTTTAGTCTTTATCATTACGCTTTTATTCCTTTTCTCTTTAGACTATCAACCAAGGGGCAAACATGAGTGTGTTAATTAGATTGAGTAGTAGAGTAGTAGGTATCAAATAAAGGTCTTGGATTCTTAGTACTTTTCAAACATTCACTTGAAATAGCATTTCTCACCAATTCCCTCTCAAGGTGGAGTACTTGTCTTCTTGACCACTCAACTTAAATGCTTTTGTGTTCTTATTATTAGCGATGTCGTAGTACTTCGTTATAAGAATTTGCCACGAGAATTTTACAGGTGTCAAAGGAGAAGAATTTCCTTCAAATCTTCAATCTTATCTTTGCCTGAAATGGAATGTTTTTGGCTATTGATTGACGATATCATAATCGAGTAATAAGTGAATAGTACGAGCAACAGAGATATCGGGTGAATTGGGTAATAAAATCGATGGGTCCTATATGAACATTAACACATGGTTATTCTTGGACTTAATTCGTGGGCCTTGACTACCAATTCGAAAGGACAGATATTATATGTGCAATGGGGCCTTGGGGGCCTAGTCAAACGACCATCTTATGTGCAACCTTATCGATAGTCGGTCGTTGGCTGCTTAAGGTTATATCGAGTGTTCGTGCGAGAAATGAGATGGAAAGATTTCAAAAGCATGCGAGTCAAAGATTGTGTAAGAAAGAAGATATACCATTAGAGGAAAGTGTAGGAGATGAGTTATGAAATTATAGACTCGTAACGGTCGAATTCTATTCAAGGGTGATACTGAAAATCGATTGTATATAAATTTTTCAGATGAGATACATGCATGTTAGTTCAAAAATGAGCTCTTGAACCATAAGCTTTTAATGTCTCGGTCTTTTACATTTTTAATGTCGACTTTATGAATTACTTTGTTAAGTTTTTGTGCTGAACTAATTTTTCTACGCAAGTTGAAGAGTCTAACATAAGATCTAGAATTACATATGGAAATATGGAATACACCAAACTGCCAAAATTGTAGGGATCATTGATAATCACTTTCAATCCCCAAATCCCCATCAACCAAGTTGAGCAATTTCTCGGAACTTCGTAACACTCATCGTTAAAAAAAATGCACAAGATTCTGACAGAGCGATCCATGTAATTTTTGGTCAAACTTTTCCAAAATTTACACACTGATTTTAAAGCTTTAGAGAAGTTCTAGCAAGAGCTAGTCTCTCGTAGTGAGCGCCAAAAACAAAGGTTATTTTTCCATCTTTTTGTTACTTTTTGAGCCTTTTGTCACTTTCGAGTTTCGACCACTCCACTTCCTTCACAATCTAGTGAAATTCTTTTCTTGTGAATATATAATTAAGTTCTAAATGTATCATCATTTATACCATTCATACTTTAGCAGATTCGTTTTGAAAGTCATAAAGGATTAACAAAATAACTACGCAAATTTGTTAGAAAACACATTTCACGATTCATTTTCAGATTGTTCAATCATAGTCAGGAGTTGACTACAACACTTTTATAGGAGAATGGTATAAAGATTGAATTGAAAATCACAAACGGCGACCGAAGCAAGAAATCTTAATTGGTAAAAGTTAGAGGACGACTCTCAATTTCTCAATCAAGTTTCTTAGGATAAGAGTGTAGTTTACGTTCATTAGACGATGCATCAATATACTAGTCATGTCAAAACTTTACTTGTCAATTGCCATTGGTATCATTCCAACAAATGTTACATCAAATTTCTCCCACTTTCTCTAAAGAACTCAGGGCCACAATTTCAAAATCGACATTATTTGACAATCATAAACTTATGTGTGTTGTCTTTGTATAAAACTTTAGATTCATAGCATGTACGGTGTATGCTCAACGCATGCATTCATTTTCTAACACAATATTATTCAGTACAAATGGAATTTTAGCATGGCGAGATTGGTTTTCAAGTCATGTTGTTGGCATCATTTAATTTTCCCTATTCGATTGTAAAACAAACCTAACATTAGCTTGTGAGTTACTCTGTACCTTACAAACTGTATTTTTCTTATAAGACGCCTAAAACCATAGGACGATTAGTCATCCTTTGATATGATAAAAGGTGGTTTTGATCGATCCCGCTCACATACATCATGTACGTACGTACTATGAACAAACCCTAATTTTGATTCATGATTGAACCATGTAACTTCCCTAGCCACTCAAATGATGAAGTAGATTGATAGAATTGTGGGCAGCATGAGAAAATGGTTATCCAAAAATGCTACGATCTGCGTTTTATGAACATGACATGTTTCCTATGATTTTATTAGCTAGTGGACGAGGATGTGCATGGAATGTGGATCAGTGGATCCCTACATTTCACCATTTAAATCTGCCTTTATTATAAAAGCTTGATCTAATCGAACCCTTCCTTTTGCATGTAATTTCCTGACAAACTTGAATTATTATTTCTCTATAATTTAGTTTTTTCCATGATATGTAGGTAGCCCTCTCGATCACCTTCAATCTGTTTTCCATGCGTGTTTGACAGGAGGGGTCAAATTCAAGGAACGGTCGATGACCGGTTTGTGGATTAGTACGACAATTAAATTCGACCCATAACTTTAAAAAATATACAATCGAGTTAGTTAGTTTACAAAATTTCGATTTATCAAAAGTCGATCTTGCTTAGTTGTTAGGTTTTCGGTGATGAGTGATGACCACAATGACTATACATTTAGTCTATGTATCATGCAAGGTCGTGTCACGGTATATATTATTATCGTGTCTTGCCAATAAAAGACTATCCAATACAAAGTCGTGAGAGCGGGAATAACCGAGAGGCCATGACTTTTATTCGTCGTCCGTTGATTGAGGTCTCATTTGTTAACGGGATTAACTAGACAAAATAACCCCAATCAATGATATACTATACTACATTGAGACTTTGAGAAGGTATAGAGATTAATTACATACGGAGTATAATTCAAGTTTTTTTTAGTAGGCCATTCAAGATCAGAGCAAATACTATTGGTTGATAAATCGATCTTGAAGTAGGTAACAAGAACATCTCCGATTATTCCGCCGAAATTGTACACCTTGATTTGTTCAATCATGCAGCTCCAATGCGTAGTATAATTCATACAATGACGATACAACCTAATTGTACTACCCATTATAGGGGACAAAATATTATTAGTGTGCATTTTGGGAACAAATGCTTGGGATCACTTCAATTTATTACGTACCAATAATAATACATAATTTGTATGTGAATTCGTGATGAGTACGTCTTCTGTCTTCGTATGTTCTTTGTGATATTTAATAAGTGCGTGTCTTATCGAGTGAGTTAGTTGACATAGTGATACGTTCTCTCTAAATACCCGATAAGCTAACATGCGTGCATACATGCATGGCGAATCCAAAGTAAAAAATTAAAGTGATTTAGATCATCATCAATAATTAATTACGTTGGCGTGCATTAAACATATTGTGGAAGGGATGATTTTCGTCGTTGGTCAGTGGATGTTACATTATGAAATTTTGTTTGATCTTTGAAAGTTGAAATTAAAGAGCAAAAGACATGTAAATGGGAGATTTACACACCTATCTATTGTCTTTATCTTTAACTTATGAAGGGTCATTTCATCTTTTATTGATGTGGATGAACTTAATTTAGACTTGGACGACATGACTAGTAATATTCAAGCTTCATTCCTTTCCAAATTCCAATCTTATTCGAAAGTGAAATTTCATATTCCTCATCAAGCAACATGCAAATTCGAGAAATTAAACAAAAGCTCCTGTCATCGATAGGAAGTTGAAGATAGAAGAAATAATGATGACAAGAATATATGATGAGCGATGAGCATAATTCCGTTTGCACTAGATAGATGATTCGTAATAATCTCAATAGCGTCTTGGTAATTCTTCGAATAACGTATATTTATTCACCAATTTGAAATATTTGACATATTTTTATTGTGACGGATACACAAAATCTCCATTTGACAAAAACTTTACGTCTTTACCAATACTATAACATATGCTCTAATGGACCCAATGCAGGGCAACAACGAGGCTCCCCGCCATGACAATTGGGAAGGGGGGGTATTTCCAAGCCAGAAACAAACCCGAGCACCCCCCCCCCCCCTCCCCCAATAGACTATATATGTAGTTCTCCAACTTGTACGTGTCTTTTATGTTCACAGAGGTGAGAAACGCAAATTTATTACCTGAATACATGATGTTAATATATTACTAATAGCTTGAATTACCGGTTATGCACTAGCCCCGACACTGTATTGGATCGGAGCACAATATTAGAGAGTAACAATGGGGAAATGGTTGGTCTCGACTCTCGGGTGAAAACTCCACCACTCCCCTCACTTTCTTCTCTAATGCTTCCGTACCCCAATATAGATTGTTGGGATTAGCATAATCGATCGAATCACACAGGAGAGGGAGTGTACTTATGAGTGGCCCTCCAATTATACCCAAAAAGATAGGCTAAGCTAGCTTAGGGAGGGTGTTGAAGCTCCCTCCTCCAAAATTATAGGACCATCACAAATTATCGTACAAGGCATGCAGTCATGGAAGTGCATATTTGTGCATGCCGTATGCATAGGGTCGGTATGTCCCATTGCAATTATTGAGTTAAACTCATCCACCCCCTAACCATCCTCTCGATCAAATTTATCCATTATTATTGCAATCTTTTGCCAACCCTACCCCCTTCACCTTTTGTCATATTTCACTTTCATTCGCCTAAAACTACTAGGAAATTCACGCTCTATAGTCTATAGTACGATTGAGCATAGTTTTCAAATTGTACCCACAAAATGACTACTGAAATCTTCCTTTGTGAATCCTAATAACATCTCCTAACTGCTATCTTTATTTTCTGATAGTCAGATAAGACGTACTGCATTCACAAACAAATCTAAAGAGAGGATCACTCCTCGAACATAATTACCTAAACTATATGTACTCATTTTACTGCCAACAGAACGTCGATCCACCATGAAACTCCAAAGCCGTTTTAGAGTTTATTTATCATTTCGTTGTCTTAGAAAGCTAAAACTGAATTTCACTCATACATATTCAAATCAAATATTAACTACTCGTACTTCACAGTTATCCGCATCCGATCGTGACGTCGACTAGACAACTAGAGTAAAGGGAACTACTAATCTGTGATTCGGCGAAATTATACCAAAGCACCAAATTTGAAATTTCTCGACCAATCTAACATACTACTCGGAGTAGTATGGTTAATTTCAGAGTAACAGTAAGTTTGTAACCAAAATTGAAGGCCCGACCCACTTCAAATGACCATGGGCTGACCCTCGATTCCTCGAATACCCCCACGGCCCAAACCCAAACCCATTGTTCTGTAGTATCCGTATCCTGATTCGGATCCGGTCCGGATTCCGAAGCTCATCCAATCAGGTAACACGTGTATTAGTCAAAAATCCCCAAATTGATTGAATCACTCATACCTTTCCCTCTCTCACTCATCCAGAAAATCGCAGGAAAAACCCTAGAAAATTAAACCCAGCAAATCGAAGAATTCAAGCTGTAATTCGCGTCAATCAGAAGCAACAAATCGCCGAATTCAACAAAAACTGTCAATTTAATCGTGTAAGAATTCTCAATTTTGGTTCAGTTCTATGAAAAATCCCCCCTTTTTTTTCAACATTTTTATTTATAGTAAGCCTTATAATCTGTAGTAAGAAGTTGAATTGAATTAGAACTCGTAATATCACTCTCCGAATGCAACTTCAAATGCGTAACAAAGAAGCTGAATTGAATTGATTATCAAAATAAAAAAAGAGGAGAGAGAATGAAGGGTGGGCGGTCGAATAGGGTGGCGGCGAGCGCGGAGCAGCCGCCGGACGATTGGGTGAACGGTTCATGGACGGTGGATTGTATATGTGGAGTGACGTTTGACGACGGCGAAGAGATGGTGAATTGCGACGAGTGCGGCGTTTGGGTGCACACACGCTGCTCTCGTTTCGTAAAAGGCGAAAAATCATTCGCTTGTGACAAGTGCAAGACTAAGAGGCGGAGGAGAACCACCTCCGCCTCGGCCGCCACTGATGATGAGGAAACCGAGGTTGCTCAGTTGCTAGCTGAGCTCCCTACTAAGACCATTCATCATCATAAGATTAAGATGAGTAGTAATAATGTTAGTGGTACTACGACTGCGGCCCCGGCCCCGGCCACGGCTGCTAGTGGTCATTGTCTTCGTCCTTACCGTCTTTGGACTGAGCGCCCCCTTGAGGAGCGTGTTCATGTTCAGGGCGTCCCGGGTGGGGACCCTGACTTGTTTAATGATAATGCTAGTGGTAGTGCGTTTCCTGTTCTTATTAGTTCCCAGCTTTGGAAGTGTTCTGGCTATATTCCGAAGCATTTTAACTTTAGGTATAGTGAGTTCCCGTGTTGGGAGAGTACGGCTGATGCTTCTCAAGTTCCCGGTGTTCTTCTCTCTTTGTCTAAGCCAACTTCCCTTGCTGCTGATAAGAAGTGTCCCCCTCCCCCTCCCCCTCCCCCTCCCCCTCCCCCTCCTCCTAAGGAGAGGAACTCGGCTGATAAGAAACGGAGCACTCTGTTTCATTTATCTAGTAAGAGATCCAGGGTAGACTTGGAGCATCGCACTGCTAAAAAGAAGCAAAAATCCCATCATAGAGAGCATCAGCAGCATGAGAGTAAGCGGGATAAATTACCTGCTCCTAGAACAGGTATGCCCTGATTCTGATTTTACTGCACTGCTTTTCGTGCTGTTAATCTCTTTACTACTTGGTGGTTCTCTGTACGTTTTCACTTCAGCTATTGTTTTTTTTTTTTGTTTGTTTGGTTTTGGTTGTCTACTTTAGTTCCTCCGACTGCTGCCACACCAGCAGCGCCTGTTGTCGAGAGCAAAGTTCACAAGGTGGCAGCAATCACTCATCTTGCTTCGGCTAGTTCCCTGGAAAAGCCCAAAAGAAATGCTGTTGCTGATGACGGCAAACTTGCACCTAGGTCTTCTGGGGAGTCTTCCCTGGCTGCTTTAAATGATAAGACTGTTAATGCAGACAAACCTGCTTTTGATGGTACTACACAGCTTCAAAAATCTGCTAAAACAACACTGAATTCCTTGCCATCTTCTGATAAGGATGTTGCGCTTGAGACCTTTATCAAGAAAGAGGTATGTATGCTGTCCAAGGGTCTTTTATGGATTCTATTTCATTTTCTTTCTTGTTCATAAAGTAGTATAGGTGCATTGCACATGAATTCCCATGCTGTTTTTCATAAGGATTCCATGCTCCCATAGCGTCCACATTCGATATTAGTCACTGCACTAAGCATGTTGCGGTTTGCCAATAAAGGTAGCTCTGAAAGTCTGTTTTGTTAGTGGAAGGATGTGTCTCAGATTGTTGTTTTTTCCCCTAATTACGGTCTCCATTGTTTCTTGTGACTATGCATGCATGGTGCACCTCTATTTATCTTTGAGCCTCCTTTTAGTGATAGCTAGAACTGATTGAGTAAGAAACTAACTGCTGGATGGGGGAGTCTGTCTGTCATTAGTGCCCATAAAACTACTTATCAAAAAAAAAAAAAAAAAATTAGTGCCCATAAAATTATCTTGTCTTGGCTTGCAGGTGGAGAGCATCAACTTGGCATGTCAGGTTGTAGCTCACACGCCACAGCATTTAAGAGAGCTTTTCAGTTAGGATATTGAGCCTTGCTAATCATGATCTCAAATCAACACCACCATTAATTGCAAGATTTTAAATAGGTGTATAGGACAAGAGGAGCTACTAACTGGTTGTGTGCAGTGTGCACCATATACATATGATCAAAAGTGCAAAATGTTAAGAGCAAGGTATTTACAACTGATCCTCTTAACTTTAGAGATGTGTCATATTTTTAATTAGTTAAGATGGTTAACTGTTCTTTAACTTATTTCTGTAGGACTTTCTTGTATGGCCTCCTTAAATAAAGCGAACATTTATCCCATAACACTGTCATACTTACTATAAAATAAAAAGTAGTGCAAGTTATTTCTTATTAGTCAAAGTGTGTGGAATGCATTGGATCATCTAATGTGGCAATATTGTGGGGATACTTCATTAGATAGCAAGATTGCCGTATTGAGATGGAAATTGTTTATAAATCCATATGCTAAGGTGTAACTCGTGAGTTGTATAATCACATTTTTGCAAGGATATGTTGTATACCTGTCAAGGAAAGGATTAAACAATTGGTGCAGGAATTATTGTTGAATGGGAGTTTATTAACGAGGTATACAGTTGTGGAAGTTCATAATATGGAGTAGTCTGTATTCAGCTTTAAAGGAGGATAGGCATATAGCGTTTTAACCTTTCCCTTGCCGTAAAGTTTGTATACAAATAAACTAGTTCAATGTTATTGAGGATAGAGAAGATTTTGTGGATGTTAAATTGTTTTGGAGGGACGAGCCTTAGAGAAAGATAAGGATGGAGATTAAGATGCAATATTTGAAATTTTAGCGGCAAGAGAAGTATGTTACATGTGTAGTAATAAATACACTCCTTTTCCATCCTTTTTCAAAGCTAATGCTTTTGCAAAAAGGATACTCGTAGCGTTACAAGCTTTGGACCCAAATATTATCAGGATAACATTAGAATCCCGAATTACGCAATCTAAAGAAGAGTTTCCATTGAAGGGTTTTGAACCATCAAAGTTTGATGTGAAATAATTAATGTAGGTTTATGCCAAAATATATTCTCGCTATAGAATCTGTTCGGATGAAGAGTTCTATGACGAGCAGCATGTTTAGGCAAGGCAAGCTAGTAAAACTTAGTGCCTTCAGCTTTGATTTATCTGTAATAGATGTGTATAAAGGTGTCTTTGGCTAGACATCTCTTATATGTTCAGAATTTTAATCCCTTTCTTTTCTAAACATTTTCAGACTAGGTCGTCATTGTTGTTGGTTGGTGCTTTTTTATTTTTTATAGACCTCTTGAATGTCACGAACCTGGAGAGCCTCCTTTCCAGCTAAGGACACACATATAGGATCTTAGCGTCCATTTTTTTGTACTTTGGAGTTCGTTTCTTGTACATTTTTTTTCTTCTTTTTCTTTTGAAGTTTTGCTACAATTTTCGTACAGCGATTTTTGATTATGAAAACTAGCCCCTAGGGCCTAGGCTTCTGTGCAATCATGGTTATTCCGCTGAGTTGAAGGGGAACTTTTTATTGTGTGAGTTTAGGTCTAAATTGTTACATGATATAGGAGGTTGGGTTCAAAAAGAGTCTTGCTTAAACGACGAATATTTCGCAGATTGTGTATGCTCTGTTTAAAAACATGGTCTGTGTTTTAGGAGGTCAGAGCTTCATCCAATAGGACTATAGTAGGGTAGCCTTTGGGAAAATCACTTGTGTTAGGTTGGAGTCGTGTAGATGTTAAGCAAAGGTTGAATGCTGAGACTGAAAAGCGCCTCTCCACATCTGAAATGAGGAAAATTACTGGAATGGCACTGGTCAGCTTGGTCTTGTTGAGATTATGGCTTGTAATAGGGATTAAAGAGTAGTGGAGAGTAGTAAAAATAAACAAATGAACATTGACCTGAGTGAGAGGTAGAAACAATAATGATGACATCTTTTTGAGTGGATATGTGTTTCTTATGTTTGAAGGGGAGCCTTGGTGCACCGGTAAAGGTGTTGTTGTGTGATTGATAAGTCATGGGTTCAAGTCCTGGGAGCAGCCTCTTGTCCAAAAAAAGTGACAAGGGAAGGCATGCCCTCAATACACCCTTGTGGTGGGACCCTTCCCCAGACCCTCGCTTTGCGGGGACGCCAATGTGCGACTGGGCTGCCCTATGTGTTTTTTTATGTTTCTCGGTCCCTGTTGGTGTATTTTTATTTTTTCTTTATTTTCATTTCATTCCTTCCCTTTCCCCTAGTTTTTTGTCTTTAAATGGAAAGGTACCTGTCTTTACTTCCTTTCCCTCAATGTAGTCCCTATCTTTCACTTTCTAATACCTACGGATGACGGTTTCAGAGGATGATTCATGTTAGCCGACCCCAAATCATTTTGGGACGAAGGCTTGGTTATTGTTGTCCTTAAAGTAATCTGTGTTAGCCAACCTCCACTAATTTCAGGCTGCTCAATTCCAATCTCACTCCCATATGTTTTTCACAATATGATTATCGTTGCATGAATCCATCAGCTGTATAATGTCAGGAAGTGATGTGTTTTACTGTGACCTTTTTATTTTCATGATCCTACCTATTTTTGCATCTTGCTTTGTCTAAGAGTAAAGCAAACTCTTTTGATAGCAATATAGCATATATATTACTAAGTGACATATGTGCATGCAGAGGCAAACACGTGCAAACTTTAAATTCTTGCGGTGTACATGTAGCTCATAAATGCATATTGTCATACACAGAATCACTAGGGTAACTTGTACATTGCTTGTTATGGGCTTTGTAAGATTGTAACAATTTAAGGTTTGTTGACTGAATATTTTTCCCATCAAGCGTATCGCTTCATCAACTGACAAAAAGATTATATGTGAGTGTTGTTAGCACTTCCAAAGAGTGAGAGTTAATGTGAGCTGTAAGATTTTGAATGGGTATAAATGGTAATTAAAATAGTGCTAGCTCTGCATAAGTTAAACCCCCTCTGGGTCTTCCGCTTCGGGCTTTTGCTGCCTGTAAGCTGTTTCTTTTTAATCCCCTCTTATAAGAGCTAGCTTTTATTTTGTAATCTGCCTTAACGTGATGAGTTGACGTCTGGAATAAGTTGTAGCCATTGATTTTCTTCTTCGTATATTATTTATATCTGAGACAAATAACGGGGTGTTTGTACAAGTGTCCATACGCGGTTCACATGAATTAGGAAATATGTATAGAAGTCCTTTTAATCCGTCCTTTCCTTAAGGTGGCTGTCTAGATCCTTCCCAAATCCAAGGTCAGTGGTGCACTAGAGGTCATATCAGCTCATATATGATACCACCTTTAATCCTCCATTCCTAAATTAATTTTCCGACATAGCTGCTTCACCATGCCCCACCCTTTATCTTCCTCTTTTTTACCCCTCTCACTTCGAATTACTGCCTAAATCATTTCGATGTACATCTTTCAGCTGAGGCTAAACTTTTGTCTTTTACTATATTTCTGAACTAGTAACTACACCCCTGTTTATTTTTTTTGGTGAAGAAGTTCACACCCCTAATTTGGTTAGCTTTGTGAATGTTGTAATTATTTTGAATTGATCATTAGCAGTAAAGTATAGAACTCAGTTATCAGCTCCTCAAGCCTGGCGTTTTTGGCTGATTGTACCATATAATCTTCTCTCTTCTGTCGCGATTGGCTGATTTTCTTGATGTCATATCAGGGACAAGTGGATGAAACTCAAGCAGGACATTCAGAAAGTCCGAATAACAATCCATTGTCAAAGCCTCTCGATGAAGACTTGACTAAGACTGAAATTTGTAGGAATGTGGAAGCTATCATCCCATTGCCAACTGGTAATTGTGGTAACCAAACGAAGCAGGATGCCCGTTTGGATAATCCTAAAGGGGTTGTGGTAAGTCATCCTGCTGACATCGACATCAAGTCAGACGTGAAAAAAATGACTGACCATGTATTGTCTCCTGATCGTGAATTTAAAGGCTCTAAATCAAGTGAAAATGTAACAAATACTTCTGAACTTCCTGAGAAAGATGGGAAAGGCAGCGACAAGGGTTCAGAAGCTGTGGATATCTGCCAATTCGACAAAAAGGATGAGGTCACTATTCAGTGTAGTACTAAACTTGAATGTGAAGGCTCAGAAAATTCCATGGATTTGCATAAACGTCCTTCTGATGCAAAAGAAGTTGCAAAAGTTGCAGGGCAGATGCTCCAACGAAATGGTGCAGTACCACCTCCACCATCAAGTCATCCCAAAATGGTATCTGTTGGAAAATCTTCTTCCACCTCACCTGCAGCTGTTTTCTCCAGATCATATCTTTCTGATAAAAGTAGGAATGGAGGGTCTCAAAATCCTGTATTGGTTGGCAAACGTTTGACGCCGAATTCCAGTGGGAGCATTAAGAAGGACAATGAATTCGTTGATTCGGCAAAGAATGAAGACAAACATGATAAACCACCGAGCACATTGAAAGATAATCTGAAACCCTGTTATAATTCAACTTCGAAGGCATCACAACCGAACAGGACTGTTCTCAAACATTATGCATCTGTTGGTAAGGATTCATTGAGGCAGTCGACTCTAAAAGTGTCATCAGTTGGGAACTCCTCGGTTTCATCTAGTGTTAGTGAGCCTGCTGGAAAATTGCAGAGTGAACAGGCTGTTCGTGGGCAACAGAAAAATACTGCTTCTGCGGTTCAGCAGCGAGCTGAAAAAGTTCCTCAATCAAACGTCCAGCCTTCGCACAAATCAAGTCAGTCATCAATTGGACATGCAACAGTTTCATCAAATTCTCCTGCAGGATTAAGTGATGAAGAGGTCAGATCAGGATACTCGACTCTCTTTCTCTCGTTTTCGATCTATATGTCATCCTCACGAGAGAACTTTTGCTATATATGTTTCATAATCTTTTCTCGATGCATACTTTACAAACTGGAAGTCAAATTCTCACCTTCAAAAAGTGAGAATGACTTGTGTTATTTACAGAGAAATCATATATATACACGTACCCCCTTAGGCAGTTGTTTGGTTGTGTGGCTCACATTCTACAGATCTGTTGCTATTTTTTTTTTTTTTTTTGGTGAGTTGCTGGAAAGATTGTAATTCGACAATTTGTTTTGGGTTTGGTGCAGCTTGCTTTGCTTTTACACCAGGAACTTAACAGCTCTCCTAGAGTTCCTAGAGTGCCGCGTGTACGTAATGCTGGGAGTTTGCCTCAGCTATCTACTGCAGCTGCAGCAAACATGTTAATCAAACGTACTTCCACTTCAGGAGGGAAAGATCAAAATACGGTAACTTCCTGCAATTTAAAGCATTTGTATATCTCACTTTCGTTTTCTCAGAACATTAGGGGGTTTGTTTAGCCACTTTGAAAGGCTATTATGCTGTCCCTCCCCCAGTTCAAGCAACTAATACATTACGTAATGCTGTGCTAGTTCTCAAGAAGAAAAAGTAGGGATTCTTTTAAGGATGGGTCTCGGAATTCTCGTGAACAAGACAGTGAAGCTAGGAAAATCGATAGGGTTCCTTCCTCTCCTGATTCGTTAAAGAAATCAGATACTTTTACCCGAGTAGAAGTGAGCAATGATTCATCACATAAAGCGAAAAAGAATCGTGAAAAGATCTCATCCTCAGCCAAAAATTGTTCTTCCCTGTCTGCTGATGCTGGATTAAAATCTTCATCTACACGAGTAAACAGTTCTGAAGATGAGGCAGGAGCCAATAAGACTTCCGCTCCAACTCATCGCACTCTACCAGGTGGTAGCACTACTCATTTTTGCCATTTTTCTTTTTAAGAACACGTGTTCATTAACTGACATTCCTTGTTCATTTTTATTGATGTTGAAATGTAGGATTGATTGCTGAGATTATGGGCGCAGGCAGGCGTATGACATATGTAGAATTATGTAACGCTGTTCTTCCGGTGAGTCTTTCATCTGTGAATTATGCTCTTTATATTTTGACTTTTTGATAGCATATTGACAGTCAACTAATTGGGCTCTGTCTCATCATCGGTTAACTTTTGCAGCATTGGCCATATTTGAGGAAGCATAATGGTGAGAGGTATGCATACTCCAGTCACTCTCAGGCTGTTCTTGACTGTTTGAGGAATCGCACTGAATGGGCTCAACTGGTTGATCGTGGTCCCAAGGTACGTTTGGATTCATATGTTGCTCCCGGTTTTTTCGTATTCCATATAGTGGTGGCTGTGTCGTACTTGGTTCAAAGATCCACTCCTTGGTTGTAAAACGTATCAACATGACCCACATATTGTTGTTAATTGTGATTTAGTTGTAAGTGTTACACAGTCTAAAGGTAATGCGTTGGTCTGTTAGATAATTTTTTTGTGGATGGTGGCCTGTGGACTGTGGTTATTACTGGTCAAGTCCTAATTGTGCTCAGTGCAACTATATATTGCTGACATTTCCTAGTAGAAGGTTGCATTAAAAAATGCATAGTAAAAAGATAGACATCATTCTATTTTACTATACATGAGGACATGCTATTTACCTTGTTCGGGATAATAGGCCAAAACAGACTAGCAATGTTTGGTAATGTACTAATCTTTTGAAAATTTCTCTGGACCAGACCAGTTCAGGCCGAAAGAAACGCAAGATTGATGCCGAGCCTCTTAACTCTGAGTCAGAGGATGGCGAAAGCAAGAGTTTTGAGTCAAATAAAGAGGAGTTCCCAAAAGGCAGGAGACAAGCTCGTCAAGGCAGGAGACAGGCTCCGCAAGGAAGAAGTGTCAGAGATAGCCACAAGAGACGGAAGGTAGAGTTGGGGTCATCTTCTGACTCTGGATCCTCTTCGAATTCCAGCGAAGAGAGTGTATCTAGTCAAGATGACAGTCAAGGAAGCGGAATGGATGTGGCTAAAAGTGACGTGTCTGCAAGTTCGCGTGAGGTTAGAGGTAGGTCATAACCGTAGAATGTAGGTTAAGTTAAACATACTGAGTTTGGGGGTGCAAGGTTGGCATAGCAGATGCTTCAAGTCTTCGGCTCATACACAATCGAGAGCTATTGTATTGAAGTTAATTTGATCTTTGGCGGATTGCTTTCTGCCAAGAACAACCGAAATCTTTCATGAGATGTCCCTTCTCCCGTGTGTGTCGTCGAAGAAGTGTCCTGTAAATAATACTAGTGATCTTTAGGGATTGATTTCATTTATTTAGCAAAAACCGAAAACTCTCTAGAGATGCCTATTCCGTCCATGTCTCTTGTGGAAGAAGCATTGTTTCGAGCTCTTGGCGACTATTCGTTATGTCTCTAGAGATGCCTATTCAGTCTATTTCTATTCACTTAGGCAGCAGGAAGCAATGAGGCGACCCCAAATTTATACTGCTACCAAAAGAAAACGGAAGCGAGGGAGATATAGATTGGAGACATGACACATGATGACATGAAGATGTGATATGAACAATACCAAATGACTTAGCAGCCCTCACCACTCTATGAGCATCTTGTTTTTTACATAAACTCAAATAGGAAGAGAAATTGAACCCATCCTGCGTTTATCCATCGCCACAAGAATTTCTGCGCAATTCCATAGTCATCAAACCTAGAACCTAAAAGATAATTCTTCTATGAGTAATTACCATTTGTTTTGAATTATTCAAAAAGTCACTACATTGATTCTTATCAATTAAAAAAACTTTCAAACTAACCATATCATTCAATTAAAAAGATTTAGATGTACTGTGGAAGATAAAAAAAATTTATTATTTAATTCAAATAAATAAGTTGTTTTTTTTCTATTTATTATATTCATAATTAAAATATTTTCATTAGTTTTAATATATTTAATTCATATATTTATATATGAGCGATTCTACAATGGCTCAACTTAAAAGATGTTAATACCTATTAATTTCATTTATTATTGTTGTTACTTTTCAATATTGTTTGATTATTTTTAAAATCAAAATATTCAATGACTAACAAAAAAAATGTTTAAGTTAACATATGCTAAATAAATAAATAAAATTGCAATTTCTCTCCTCTCTTATACTTCACCATATAATTAACCACTTTGATCAATTAACTAACTACGAAGACCTCTATTGTGTTGGTTTTATCAAATATCTTATAGAACGTGTATATTTGTGACAAAATTAAATAACTTGGGATCAAGATGACGGTTTTTAGACGAAGATGATGAGTTGTGGGAGTTGCATGTATTGGCGGGGTTTTGTGGGAGATTGGTTGCAATGAGGGAAAGTGGAGTGGAGACACAAAAATAAGTACGGAGGAGAAAAATAAATCATTGATGAAAGAATTGAACTGAATTCAAAAGGGATAATTGGTGGGTTTGTCCGACCCGTCGAGTAGCCAAGAGTAATGATAAAGACTTTAAACCCTACAAAAGAACCCATACCCGCAAACATAATTTCAAGTAGGAGCAAATACAAATGGTTCATGAGTGTTATAATTAGTCCTGCATTAACTACTAAAGAGGTAGTTGAACTAAAATGATTTCATGTCTGGGCAGTCGTTCATTGTGTGATATTGTTCTTTGATTCTTAATAAAACTAACTTAATTAACACTTCTTTTCCAAAGAAATAGAGCACTCCATATTTGATCATTTAGGATGATGATAATACACGCAAAATAGACTATATTTGGGAATGAGAATTCTCTGTATTATTTTGTGTTCTACTACTCTATGTATTACTCCAATCAGAAGTTTAAAAGTTCAAAAAAAATGTTTAATAAATTCATTTTTCTTTTTAAGATAAATGATTTTTTGTAAAATATGACTGGAGAGGTGCAGAAAGTGAGATACAAGAATTATGGCGAAAGGATACTCACTCATAAATTTGTACCTTTAATTATTCATATATAGAATTTTTTTTATGCATATATAGAAAATTGGTTGAGAACGTTTATATTGAAAGAGAGATGGTTGCTTCTCTTCTATTGTTTTGAAGAAAGTTTGCCATGTATAATCACCCTAAGATAATGATAATGAACACGATAGATACAGACAAATTGTAATATTATAATCGAAAGTGACTCTCATCGCCATGTTCGAAAATTCCCATTCATTTTTCATTTAATTTTGGAGTACAAAAAAATCATAATTCGGGGGAAAAATATTATATGGTTTTTGTACTCAGTCGCTAATCACTCATAATTTTTAGCAGGCCCGTGAATCCACGGGCATTTTATTTGAGCAATCTCAACCGTTCAATATCTTGACCATTAAAAAAAAAAGATTTAAGAATAAAATTAAATTAAATAAACCCAGACTCCCTATATCAAACCCCACCACCACCGCCACCCTTTCCACCACCACCACCGCCGCCACTTATACCAAACACCACTTTAGTGGCCGCCTTCGTCACCACCAGACTCACTTTTCGCCGCCCGCCTGTTCTGCCGCCCCCAACTTATAGAGGTTGCACGAGCCCCTCTGTCCCTCCATCATCCTCTCATCTTCGGCCAAAAGAAGCTCTGCGGCGGCACCGACCCCCTCACGTAGTCATGTGATTGCCGGTTCCTCCTCTGAGTTCGCCACCCCTCATCCTCTACGTTGGCCGCCTTACGCCCCCCTCCTCTACATTCGTAGCCCCTTACTAGCCATCCAACAAGGCGCGGTCGCGGGGTGACCGAGCAGAGCCGGCAGGAGACTGCATATGGCGGTCAATTTGGTCGGGGAGCCTCAGCCATGGTGGACTGATGATGGTCGTGGCGGTGGGGCAGAAAGGCTGGGTGAAGCCGTGGATAGGAGGGGGAGGAGAGAGAAAAGGGAGGGGATGGGTCTTGTTTTTTTTTTTTTATGGTCAAATCGATTCAATGGTCCTGATTTAGTCAATAAAATCAATGACCATTATTTGATATTTTTACAATGGCTACCAAATCTTGGTAGTCATTGTAGAATTGGTGTTTATATAAAGTGCGACGCGTAGTTTTGTGACATGTCATTTGCAGATGACAGCTATGCGAAATCAACTATGTCATGCCACGTGGATTAGTAATGTTAGCCTATTAATATTATTATATATAGATGACCAATTTTGACGGTTGCTTAGCTAAGAGTGAGACCGCAACTACTATTTGTTTCAAGCCATACCACACATTTTAAGACCGATTGACATGAATGCCGAGATGAATTAAAAGATGTTAACGGAGTATGCACTTCACTAAAAATCCAACTAAAATATTCAAACCAAAAGTTAACATCTAAACAACAAGCGAATCCTTAAAAGAGAAAGTTACGTAATCTATAAGATTTGTGTTGTTGATTGCTACAGTACTTAACTATGTATCAATAAACCCTTTTCCGGTTCCATTTCAATTTGGTTCCTATCGATTATAAAACTACATATGGAGTATTGTAGAAAACCGACTTGGCACAAACATCGAGATGTAGAAGGTCTCGATTCTTGACTCAAAGGATGCGTTGGCTTGCACAGGGATGACTTAACTACTAGTATGCATCAATTACACAAAGTGTATTGTTCATTCACAAAGCAAATTGACTTTGCATCAAATTACAAACTTGACGACCACCCCCCTTTTCTCCACTTCCATTTCAATTAGTAGTTGTTGGTCCGTATCCAACCAATTATAAAACAACACGTTATGAAACTCGTATTTAATCTCGACATGAACATCGAGACTCGACTCGAGTCGAGTCGAGAGTGAGTAATAATTAGAAGATGTCGAGGATCTCGAGGATGCGCTGGTTGCAGAGGGGACAAGAGCCTCGGTTAAGCCACAGCTCCCTGGAACACGTCCTGCAATATGTGTGACCACATGGTATGAACGCCGCTCCTTTCCTCCTCCCCATACACACGCAGCACACTCTATCACTCCCCACCACCTCCACATCCACCGTCTCCTCCTCCGCCACCGCCACCGTGAACTCCTTTCTCTCTCCTCTACTCTGTTCACTCTCCAAATCGCCGCCGCTACCGCCGCCGTCACCTGTTTCCTCCAACAACCTCATCAGCGACACTCTCATCGGCGTCTCTCCACCACCACTACCGTCGGTCACCTCCGTGGCGCGGAATTCTCTCTCCGCCGCCAACGCCGCCGCCAAATTTATCCCTGAGCTCGTGTGAACACCTTCACTCTGCTGACGTGTCGTCGACGGTGAACCTTCTTGAGGAAGATTCAGATTCAAATTCAAATTCAAATTCAAATCAACCGCCGCGGCGTCGTTTTGGTCGTGATCCGGAAATTGCTCCGACGAACCGTACCGCCACGTGGCGACGCCGCAGCATCCGACGACTCTTAATCCAAGCCGTTCTTTTAAGATTCTCCATCGGCTTCCGGCGCTTCCTCCGCCGTCCGATCGTATCATAGTGGTGTGATCTAGACCGTCCATTTTCTCAACCGTCAGAAGATCTAGAAGCGTCCTCATCCTTCCACCTCCAGCTCTTTGATCGGACGGCAGAGGTGAGGGATGTAGCAACGGACGGTCCTGATTCGCCGGACTACGACCAACTGCCGCACTCATTATTATGTACTGTATGATATTATTTGATGGGATAGAGAGAAATGAGGAAAGAAATGTGATGTTTTTAATTTGGTATTTATAGTAATAATTGCTTGGAAGATGAAGAAATTATTTCTTACTATTTCTTGGTGTTAAAATTAAATTAATTAAATTAATATGGCAATAATTTTGGGGAGGGGGTACGTGCGTACATTAATGACTCGTGAAATGAATTTAAAACGGAAGCCATGTACGTAAGGGAAAGTGTGACTTCCGCTTTTCCGAGTCATCGGTTCCATTTTGCGTCACATTTTGTATTTGCAGCATAGTATTACTCGGTATTTGTTTGAAAGTTATAGGATTATTCGATAACTAATATACGGAGTAGAAGATATTAGACACTAAAAGTGGTATTTCTCGATAAGGGGTGTGTAACTTTTGGTCCGACGTTATTGAATTCCAGTATAGAACTAATTGAAAGTTAAATCGGACAAAATTTATCCGCTTTTTAACCACAACTATAACTTATTAGAGCATTTCCAGTGGTAAAGAATTGATGTAGTTTTGCTTGGCCAAGCCGTTTACGTCATCTGCCATACCATTGGATTTTTGCTTACGTGTGTAGTTTGTCAAGCAACTTAGCCTCGGGTCAAGCAACTTAGCCTCCCCAAGCCATGTAGCTTGACAATTAAAAATAGAAAAGAAAAATAATTTTATTTGGAGATTAAGCAACAACTCACAACTACATCAGACGTGGTTTACCATTGTATTGCATTTGATGTAGCTTGCAAATTTTGCTGAAAATCTTTTTCACTCCTATGTGGCAGCTACAAATTACAATAGTTGTAATTTACCATTGGAGATGCTCTTACATGTCCCATTTCCTTACCACAGATCATTAAAATTTCGATTATCATCTTACACTCTTACACACCATTATTACTCTCATTTCTCCGAATTGGAAAAATGGCAATATGAACAAAGTACGTATGAGATTGTAAAAAGTAAAAAGTGTGGAGGTAGGGTTTGAAAGGGAAGGTGAAAAGTGAAAAGAAAAAATAATGAGGGAATGAATTGCTGGCTAGTTCTGTACGTAGTGGCAGACTGGCAGCTTTGGGGTTATAGAGGTTGGAGACATCGGAAAGAGCAAAAGACAAAATAGAAAGAAGAAAAGAGATTGGAGAAACGTGAAGAAGACGAGAAAAGAAAGGGATTTGTCATTTGTGTTGAAAAATGAACAAAAGCTGATCAACAATACATTTGCCGGTGACTGGCGCCAAATTTTTGTTTCAATTCTATGTGTATAATGTACTTTATTCTCTCCCTTTTCTTCCTTTTGGGTAATGTTTCAATCATACTCAATATTGCTAGTATACTAGTATCACACATGCAAAAGGGTCTTCGTGTTTTGTTGTTTACATTTTATGATGGGGCGCCGACACTCGAGTATAATTGTGTTTCTTTTCAACTGATAATCGATCGAGGTGAAATCCATTTGACACTGTATGTCTACCACTGAAATTCTGAAATGGTATAAGAAGTAGAACCAAACTGCTAATAATTTCTAGAAGTAAACTTCTACCTTCTAGGTTCATCTTGAGAACGACTAAACACTTTCATGCATTTTGATATCCTAGAATATTTCAATTTAAACGGAGATTATAGACATGCATGCATATATGCGTTTTAAAGTTTAATCTTCTTAGATGGATTGGAAAGTTCACCATTGAAAATTGAGTGATGAAGTAGACCAAGTGGTACTAGTCATCCTGGCTCATTGTGCAAGATATGGCGCGCGGAAAGGCGGGAATAGTTAGACAAAACAAGTTAAAATATAAGTGGCGGTTGCATTTGCATGAATCAGTTATAATTCCTAAGCTTAGTCAACTGCTCTATCTTGTATGTTGAGTGTAATGTGGTTTTATGTTCATCTTGAAATTAATGCATTTTAAGATGAGTTTTTATAAAGCATCGCTTTGTACTTTGATAATATTGATTTATGATGATAATGATAGTATGGCTAACATATGCAAAGATGGGGACAATAGGACATGTATGAGTAGTAGTCTTTTAGTTGCAAACTTGTGATAATTTATGGTGCATTGCTCTTTTTAGGGTTGCATTTCTCTCTATGGACCAAGCTATTGATAGTACTTGATACTAACAATTTGATGCATGCATAATTTGTACCGATGAAATTATAAATGGTGCTATGATAGTCTGGTGAGTGGGGTATGTGATACTTGGTGAAATCACGAGTGTATTTTCGTATAAAGTGCATTTTTTTTAGTTTTCAAGTACCTATTATAACTTATGAGTCTCCAAATTTGGAAAAAAAAAAAAATTAAGGCGTAAACCTACAAAGGCTACAATCTATTTCTTCTTGTAATTAACGTGTCTAGTGCCTTTATCTCGAAAAATTTTAAATTCAAGTATAAGATCACATTCAATAACAACTTTAGTAAAATTGTTTTCTTTGCTACATTATTGTTTTTTTTGGGTCCTAGCTAGTTAAGACGGAGTAACTTGTACTTGTACTTAATTGAAAAATCTATACGGCTTTCGCAGTTAATTAAGGTAATTACTGATTAACGATAATTTAGCTATCCCAATTATGCATGTTAAAGAGGAGTATTAGACAACCCTTAGTGCGTGGGACTCAAATTATAGTCAAACTCAAACTTATTGTAAAATGAATTCAACAACACAATACATAACAGAGAAAGGTTGTTGGGCTGTTTTAGTCATTGTTTGTTTATCGTTGTATTATTATCATCTGCCCCTTTCAAATATCTACAATAGCAATATATATTAAATCCAAAGTCGACCTTATTTTTCAATGCAAGCATATCTAATTATCTATTCTAGTCTTTCTAGCCTGCTAATAATGCAATGAATCAATAATTATCAATTTGATCGTCACTATATACGGAGTATCTAGTAGTATAGAACGAAAGGCCTTATGCGATTCAATTTATTCAACGGTGTTTTCAAATCAGATCAAATTTATTTAAATTAAATCGATTCAGATCAGTTTTATTCAAATCAAATCAGATCAGAATTATCCAAAAAATAATCAATGAATCTAGTTTACTTCTAGTTATTAATTCGTCTAATTGCAGTTAGTTTATCAATTAATTCTGTTCAGATCAAATCAAATCAAGTTTCTTCAAATCAAATCAAGTTTTTTCAAATCAAATCAAGTTTATTCAAATCAAATTAAGTTTATTCAAATCAAATCAAATTAGTTCAATTCAAATCAAATCAAATCAAATGATTAGTCATCTTTGCATCAAAAATCTTAGTCGTTCTTATATTTCGAGGTAGTGTTCCGGTTATTCACAATATCGCAAAGTATATATATGTATAAATTACAAATTTATACATGTATGAAAGTATGTATTAATACGAATTATAGCATGTGATTATACGGAGTAATAGTTTTACAACTAGTTTTTTTTTTTCGCGTTTAAAGTCAAATAGCCCCCCATAATAAGTGATATCATCACAACTTTGTATTTTTTTTTATTGACGAAGTATGCATTTGGGTATTCTTCAAGCAAGAGATATACTAGCCCCATAACTAATAATCGATCAATTGTTTTTGAATAGTTACGACAACAATTGGTCAAAAACTGATTAACAAATGGTTGATCAGCGTTTATCCGAAATGGATAACCTAATATATAAACCACCACCATCGATCAGCTCACAGAATTAAATTCATTAACGTCTTCTTCATTACGTAACACCACCACCCCCTCCAAGCTAAGCCATTGACCAAAGACTTTTGCAGTTTTGCTTGTTGGTGTAGCCTTCTCCTTGTAGCAACATTATTCACTTTAGTAACCATCGTACATTCATACCAAGAATGAAGCATCTTTTCATTAAACTCGAGCTTAAACAATACGCAACTACAAAATTTCGATTAAAAAAAATGGTTTAATCAGCAATTTACGTCTTATATCTTAGACAATCGCACCTCTATACTTACCCATTCGATTGACCTTATAAAGCTATTGTCGTAAATTAATGTGATTTAGAATTCCGGTCGTGTCTATGTACATGCCCATCATCGATCAATCCCAACAAATATAGGCACCGAATAAAGAAAAGACGTAAAATGTGTTCAGATATATAATAGCGTATATGTATGTCAACGCTCTAGTTTTTTTCCCCCCTCCATTTAAACTTGGGGTTGGTCACTTGGTCGGCTTACCTAGTTATCCACCTCTACTACCGGTAATAAGCTAGCTAGTTGAAGTTGTTTAACAACATGATTTAATTCGAACCTCAAATTTTTCTACGGAAAGTGTATACTTCTCCTTATTTTTTTTTTATTTTTTTTTAAGAAAGAATAGAAAAAGGTTACCTTGACGGCTTTGACTATCGTGATAAATAAGGCAAGAAAGCCCAAGTGGATGGAGGCCCCGAAAGTGTCAGCTTGAAGACCAAAATGAAGGGAAATGGAGCAAAAATGTTGTACACTAATAAATTGTACTAGCCCACATTAAGTGAAGACAATAAATGTTAGTTTAAGCTTAGATGAGCCCATTCCCCTATCTCATTTTTAGAGTTAATCTACTTTTTCCGGTCTTTTCCGGTAGTCAACATTTGATTTGAAATTATCTCATGTATAAAGTAACTCTTTTTTTTTTTTAGATAGCGGGTATTTTCTTATCTGCCTACATCTACGGCTACATGAATTGATTTTGACCATAGAAAACTGAGATAGGATTCCGGTTGGCCACGTCAGTTCAAAACGTCAGGTTTTGGACGAAAATAGACCAATCTTTCAGCTTTACCCTGTTTGGGAACGTCATAAACACCATAATGGTCATCATTGACAAATGTTTCAGTATCTTCAGGGTTAATCCATTGTTGATCGGAATTAAGTACTCTAAGGTCGTAACAATATGCAGATTGTTTGGGATCTTCAACTGGATAATAACCATTTCCCATTGGTGGAAGAGGCTGATCAACTGGACCATATGCTTCACCACCAACCGCAATGTATGTTGCTCCACTTCCCAATGTGCTGAATATTTGTCGCGGCCAAAAGCCAATTTGTCTACCTTCGAATTCATAAAAGTTAGAACTTATAAAATGGTCGCACATGAACAAAAAAACTTATTAGGCGGTTCTCTCAAAACTTAAGAACTTATAAGGTGATTGTCCACAATTTATCCTAAAAAAATAAACAGTTCTTAAATTTTGTTTTACAAATTTATCCCACATCAGATGTTCTATATATCATAGGGTAACACTGAAATTAGACTGATTTAATAACAATTAGATTAAACTTTTTAAATTGACAAGTCCATAATAATAATGTGAACTCCACATACATCATACTTCGTATGAAATTCAATACGGAGTATTCCGTACAAACATAATACGGAGTAATAATGTGAACTTCACATACATCATACTCCGTATGAAATTCAATACGGAGTATTCCGTATACATACATTAGCATTACTCTAGACCTCTAGTCTCTAGATCATTGTACGTATGACTACTCTAGTCGTGTACTCCAGTGACTAGTGAGTGTTGTACGTTGTGACATGTGCGATTATTTGTTATTGTATGGCCACAAAGCTTCAAGTACACAATTCTACTTATTTTCTCAGAAATAAAATTGAATACCGGAACTACCCAGCACCACTCATATCTCCACTCCCAATAATCCAAGATAGCAAGTGCATTTTCGACAATTCTTCCCCACAAAATATTTTAAAAAATAAAAAAAATTATTTTAAATATAGCCACCATTCCCACGCTTTCTCCTCATTCACAAATCGAAAATTCTCCTACACGCAAAAAAATTAAAAAATGTCGATCATTTCGCAAATCAACCAACCAACATGCAAATTCCCCAAAATACCCTCACAAAACCCACAATTAACCACCATACCTTCTGTCCTCCTCCCGCCAACTCCCCTAAAGTCAGTCAATTTGATCACAGGGGCAAAACGGGAAAGAATCGCAACTGTTAAGGTTCGCGCGGTGGTGGATGACGATGAGTGGGGAGTAGAGAGGATCACCGCAGACGGCGGCGTTGTTGGTGGTGGTTCTGCGGTGGCCGTGGCGGCGGAAGAGGAGGAAGAGGTTGTTCCGACGACGGCGGAGGTGGAGTCGCTGAAAAAGCAGCTGGTAGACTCGTTTTACGGGACGGATAGAGGGTTGAAGGCGAGCAGTGAGACGAGAGCAGAGATTGTGGAGCTTATCACGCAGCTCGAGGCGAAAAACCCTACTCCTGCTCCTACTGAAGCTCTCTCGCTCCTCAATGGCAAGTGGATCTTAGCGTAAGTCTTAAGTTTCTCTTGCTCTCCTCAAACTTCGGAGTCTTTTTTTTTTTTTTCATTTATCCTGTATAATGAGGCGTAAATGTCAATTGTCTAACAAAATTGAAACGTAGTTTATTTAGACTATATTTGTGTTGATTAATTGTTCGTGTTATTTATCGGTTGAGCTAGTTGATATTCGCTTTTTTTTTATGTAAATGTCCACGTTATTGTCCAACTGAGCTAGTTGATATCGTTATTTCTTGCATAGCTAATCAAGCTAATATCAACATCTTTTCGTGTTAATTGTTCGTATTATTTCTCTAGTTAATTAGCTAATTGATATCCGTTTTGTTAGGTTAATTGCTCTTAATTAATCTAACCTGATTCATATATATATATCCTCATTCATATGTTAATTGTTCGTGTTATATCGCCAATTTATTAGTAGAAATGAGCTTTTATGTAGTTCACGTTTCGTATAAGTTTTTGGTTGGAATGAGTCTCTAACATGGTATGAGGCGTAATTGTCCACGTATGTGTCTCCATGAGGTTTGGCGTGTGCATTTATCATCCACCAATTCACGTTCTTAATTAAGCTTTTGGTTGGAATGGTTCTCTAGCTAACACGATAATTCGCCTTTCTTTGCTTGATTGTTCTAGTTGATCAGTTGATGTCCTTTCCCTAATACCAATTTGGACTCTACCAATTTGTGAGCTTGATATGATTTCTTCTAGATTTTTTTTTTTTTTTTTTTTTTTGCAAAGGTATACCAATTCTCATGAAAAGGAATAAGAGAGGTATAGTCTCTTAAGTAACAATTATGAGTGTGGTCAGTTTAGAATGTCCATCAAAATTTCCCGTCTACAGCGTAGACCCCTAGGAGCGTCCTTAATTTAAGAGTAAGGCTAAATGTATATGACATATACACTTGTAAATGTATATGGGTGTAAGATGGTATTTTCATCCCTTTTAATGACTCATCGTTTTACGGGTTTACAGGTACACATCGTTTTCTGGCTTGTTCCCGTTGCTATCCAGGGGAACACAAAATCTAGTGAAAGTTGAGGAAATTTCGCAGACTATTGACTCGGAGAGTTTCACAGTACAGAACTCTGTCCAGTTTTCAGGTCCTCTGGCTACAACTTCTCTAAGCACCAATGCCAAGTTTGAAGTCCGCAGTCCCAAGCGTGTTCAGGTAATTTTTTTCGTAATTTTTACTTCTTACACCGTATTGTCTAGGAGTTATATATAAGAGATGTTATTGCTTGTGGAGTTGTGGTTTGTTCATAGCCTCACCCCGAGTTGAATATATGTGGTTCACAAATCACGACACCCTAATGTGATGAACAAGTTTTTAGTTTCACCTATTTGGTGTTTAGCATTGTTTCTGTTTAGCAATGCATGTGGCTGTTTATGAGTAGGCTTTTGGTTTGGCCGTGTTACGGCGAGTATTGCTGTTTTTGAGTCTCATGAAGCCAATGTAGGTGCCTCATGTATGTTGGTATATGGTTGGTTCTTCATAGCTGTAAATGTAATAGTACATAGAGCTAGACTGCCAGGCCAGTGTCCCTCTTTTTTTTTTTGGCTTTACCAATTTTGCATCATAATAGAATGAACACACTTATTTAAAAAAAAAAAAAACTTCTAGATGGTACAGTAGGGAGCCTTTGTTGAACATAGTTCTGGAAGTTGCACGATATTTCTGTAAGAATTCTGTAGAATGGGCAAAATGACAATGGTAAGAAACGAATGGTTGGAGAACAAGCCAAATTGCTTGAGCTAGAAAATTGTTTATCAGATCGAAACGAGAAAGAGTCTTGTCTAAGTGTCTAAGTACATAGGACATTGGTGGTTCAAGTGGGAACAAATGAAACTTGTAGGACAAAACAAGAATGATAGCAAATGTGAAGATACACGTACACGAAAATGAGAGAACATAGTTTCATCAATCACATCCATTGCTGTTATTCAGTTTGGAAGCATTTTGGTTAGTGTTGATCACCAATTCATGAAATGCACAAGACAAATAGAAGGAATGGCCTGTATAATTCGGACATATTTACCAGTAATCTTTTGTGGTCCTCTTTAGAATTTGTCACTACTATGAGGAAATCATATCTGGTTTTCTGTTCTACTGGCGCATTTGATTATCTGAAACCTGTTGAACCTGATCACACCGATTTATCCTGTGCAGATCAAGTTTGAGGAGGGAATTATAGGCACCCCACAGTTAATAGACAATGTTGTTCTACCAGAAAATGTGGAGTTTTTCGGGCAGAAGATTGACCTTACACCTCTGAAGGGCTTGTTTACCTCAGTGCAGGACACTGCTTCATCAGTAGCAAAGACAATTTCCAACCAGCCACCTTTGAAGTTCAACCTCTCCCAAAATGCGCAGTCATGGCTGCTTACCACTTATCTCGATCAAGAGCTCCGTATCTCAAGGAGTGATGGTGGTAGTGTGTTTGTCTTTGTTAAGGAAGGCAGCCCTCTCTTATTGCCCTAGATGAACTTGCATCGCCTATTAACTATATACTGCTTACTGCCTCACTAGATCAGAGGTATTACAATGTTGCATAAATAAGCCGATTTGTAGTGGTTCTATAGAATGGTAACTAGGCGGAGTATACTGTATAAGCTACATTGAATACTGTTGTAGAAACCTTGTTTGAAGATATAATGAAACAACCAACATTGATTCTGTGTGTGTTAAGTTATCAAATCTTCAATGTTCCTCTCTCAGCATCTGGTTGTCTGTGTATTCTGCTTTGCGAGTTTCTTTTCAGAAATTGATGTCGATTTCTGCATGAAATGTTCCATCCACTACACAGATGAATCTGACTTAGCTTGTTGATCAATATTGCAGTGCTGTTCTCATGTTATGGTACTATGCAGAGTAAAAACATCAGTACTATTTTTTTTTAAAGGAAAAAAAAACATCAGTACTATGGGATAACAACTACACTGATCAAGGGCAAAACTTGCAAGTTCAAATCGCATTTTAACTCGAAACTATTGATGCTATACTGATGAATGTAAAAGTCTTGTAGCATTACCACAGAAGGTATGGGGAGACTGAATTCAAATGGTATTACAGTCTTTTGTGAATTTGATGCTACTGGTTCAGAAACTTGTGATTTCCTTCTGAATTCTGATGAACACAACTCTGCTTAATAATCTACGAACTAAGAAGACTGCCTTACAGAAATATTAATTTCAGTATGTTCGTCCTTCTTTTCAGTGCGCCTACTGCTGGTACAGCTAAATTCTGAACCTGTTAGCTAAAAACAGGTACTGTTCCATTGATACAGAACAATGAGAGAGTGTTCTTCTTCTTTTTTTTCTTTTTTTTCTTTTTTTTTTTTTTTTTTGAGCCTGAAATGTTGATAACAATAGCAACTTGATCAACGACAATTACAAGTGAAGAAAATGTCATTACAAACCTGGTAAAACACTTCTAGTATAATCCCTCTAAACTCCTCAGAATTCATTTTTATGTAACAGTTCAAGAGATACCGAAGATCCTTAGTTTCTCGTATTTTGTTTGTTAATATTACCTCTGCAATGGATCGCCTGAAATCTTCCCTTGGATCATGAGCATATTTCTCCATAGCAACAACCAACAGTAATCTTCTGCTACTGCTGCTGGTGCTGCTACTACTACTGCTACCAGCAGTGTTCTGTACTGCGCTTTTTTGCTTCCGTTTTCTTGCCTCCAGTAATCTCCTGGCTTGTTCTACTTGGCTCTCTTTGATCATCTGGTCTAATCTTTCTTGAACCAGATAATGTGCAAGGCTAGAGATTGGCGCGCAACGGTCTGATCTCCTTAAACTCCCACCTTCTACTGATGATGAGACACTGGTTCTGCAGTTAGTACAGCACAAAGCCCTGCAGACTGTGTTATTCTTTGATATTGTGTTAGTACTTCTCCTTAACTCTGCCCTTTGGCCTTGCATTTTATGGTAAGTCAGTAATCCTAATTAAGTGGCTAAGATGTTACTTAGTTTGATTAAATGGTGATTATTATCGGGATAATTAGTCAATGGGGTCGCGCTAATCATGATTATGCGCCTGACTTGTGATCCTAAGGATATTGAAAGAGATTAGGATGGCATATGGGAAACATTAGTTTGGTTGATAATATTGTAATTAAGTAATAAAATGGTGTGATCATGATGTTTTGTTTAGCTTTCAATGGACTGAAACGAACTTTTTAGGGTTCATTAGTTGGCAAACCCAACTTAGCTGGAAAATAAATCTACAAGGGACCATGTTTTAGGATCTTATCTTAGGGAATATGATGGTAAGGACTAAGGAGGTTGCATTTGCTTTATATCTCATGCTTGTTATTAAAGATTAGATTATTAGTTACATATCCTTGTGTTTTGAGTGAGCTTGGATGCTCATTTATATGGATCATACACCTTAAAATTATATGCAGTCGAGAGTCACCACTGATAATGAACCGAGTCGTCTCATTTGAAATGTAATATGCGCAAAGTTTTACGAAATATCTTTTTAAGGCTTGTACGTAATGTTAAACCGTTACAAGTTATGACACATGTATCCTATATTTTGATCTCGCTACTTTTTAAATTTACTTTCTTTAGAGACCATCATTATTAATATCAACTTGACTTTAGACTTCAAACTTTATGTAGGTTAGGCTAATCAAACCTAGAAGAAAAGCGCGAAAAGAAGCACAGTGAGATGCACTGAACCAATTCAAGTTTTTTCTCCTATTATTCATAAAATTATTGAGACTTAAGGCAGATTAGAGTACTGAGACTAGGCATTTCTAATGCTAGTTTTATAAAAGCACAATTTCAGCCAATCATCAACCATGCACACCAAATCGGACCAAAGGCGAATTTAATATCACCGAGAATTTTAGGTTCTTTTGGTAATAAACTCGATGACAAAAGTCACTCGTTGCTGTCGCGTTATACACAAAAACATTGTATACGACGGTTACACCTAAAATTTTCTCGATGCTAACTTGAAGATCGAGTCGAGTAATGGAGAAGGTTAGTATCATAAGGCTCCAGCCATTGATCAGCCTCAATGTATGAAACGTTAAGGAAAGGAGCAACAATTGTGTAGTTAAGCCTTTGGACGTAAGGCACCCTTGCACTCGTACTTGCACCTGTTCCTAAGCACATATACTCCCCGTAGAATACACTCCTGCATAATTTAAGCATCATACATATTTCGTTATATGTCTGATCGTCGTAGTTTTATGATTAGACCGTCTTATATCAATTTTTCGAGTTAATATGACATAAAAGTGTGATGTACTCACTGATCATTGGTTGCGTTACCCAAGTCATTCCATCCATCAGGTGAAATTATATCGGTCATGCTAGTATAAGCAAAAATGACACGAGAAAATGCACGCCATGCACGACCTAGCCATATTCTCCCTGTGCCTCCTATTGAGCAATTGTAGAACACAAACCCCGAGTTTTCGTCGGAAGAAGCTCTCCCACTGGCCGTGACCGCGCCATTGATGGACCGTTGTCCCGGTGGAATGGGGCTTGCTATGGAAATTAACGCGCAATTCTGCAACAAAAACGAATAATAATGTCGTACCAACCTATATATATATAATACCAAATTTGAGTACCACCATACTCACATTAAGGATTAAGTACCACCATAATTACTTTGAACACTTTCTACATGCTAAAATTGAGGATGTGGTTAAGTGTGTGCCATACGCTCATACGTGTTATGATGTTTATTAGTTGTCAGACTATCCAATTTAAAAATCACTTTTAAGTACATTTTATGTCTTATGTCTATTATTTAGAATCAGACAGGGTAGCTCTGTTTTTTTTAGGTTATTTTGGACTTTTAGCTACTGTTGTGGAAATTGGAAGGTATGGTGGGTTTTGCTGTTACATCCTCCCGAAATAGCGACGCTATCTCATTTTCCTTGTTACGGCCTATTAGTATATGTTCGGACATGGACATATTTGTGCGTCCGAAACATTACCTCATAAAGTGACCTTCCATTGCCAAAGATAAAATCAATTGAACCTTGAATGTAACAGTCTTTAAAGTAATGGCGGCCTCTGTCGTCATGAAGCGTATCTTGAGCTCCAAAAAAACCGCAACCCCAAAAGGCGGCCGCGTCTCCTCCTACTCTGATTGCCACTGCTTGCGCTCCCACAATGCCGGGGCCTGGCATTGGTGCTACATTCTACCACAGAAACAAAACACTAAGTAGTTGCATAAACTCAAAGTACGAGATTCTATCTTAAAACCAATTGTGCACGTAACTTACTATGAAACTTATGTTCTTGGCAATGAAGTTGGAGGAAAAAACTTGAACTGAGCCACTATAGAAGGTTCCATGTGAAGAGTTGGCTGTATCATTCCACATAATTGAAGTGCTGAGGTAGCCTTGCCCTTGAAATGTGATATTTGGTTTGTTTCTTGGAATCATGACTTTTTCGCTTACAAATTTTAAAGAGAAATAATATTTCAAATTTCGCAACTTAAAAATCCTGGAAATAGAAAGAGTATTTTTGCTCGCAAAAACTTTGAACATAAAAGTCAAATGTTATCATTCTTAATAAGTTCTAAAGACAAGTATGTAATGGAAGAAGTATACATACTTGTACATGCCGGAGTTGATCCAAATAATGACTCGTTTCTGGCTAAGTACAGGAGCAGCATCAATAGCAGACTGTACGGTGGTGAAGTTACAACATCCTTTCCAATCAACACACAAAATCGACATGGTATTCGTGTCCGGAGGAGGGAAATCAGGGGGTAAATCTCCACAAATGTCGATTGTTGGCTTGGAATCTTTATGGTGACGACTATTAGAATGTCGATGATGATCGTGATGGTGATGATTATGGCTTAAAGCTATAAACTCGTATTTTGTTAGGCTTTTCAAGAATGGTAGTGTAGGATAAATGTAGCGTGACGTAGACGTTAAAGATACAACTATGGCCGTTAACAACACAAGTGATGCATATTTGAGACTGACCATATTTCTAAGTGTAATGTAGTCGGATACTTGCAGAAATAATTGTCAGCGATGCATAGATTATATAGGTCTGCACTTGAAGTGCAAGCATATAATAACATGACTTGCAAATCACCCTGTATATACCTCTTTGTGTATACTTGAAATGTTATTGAAATAGTAGTACCCAAGCTAAGCTACCACAGGCTCCACTCCACATCATGTGTACATCAAAAAGGTTTTGGTCCAAAGCAAAGATCTTTTGAGCTGAGGAACTACGACAATATCACTAGTGCGTCAAAGGCTTCCACTTATGGCGAATTAAGCGACCATATGTGTATATCTCACCTCTATGTTAAAAACATTGAATGTGTTTCCGAAGAGCTAGTTAGTGAACTACTCGACTAGTTAACAAGTTAAGAATTAAGGATGAACTTTAACGGTCAATCAATTAATCAACACAATTTCAATGTTATGAGTTGCGTGACTATAGATTCTTAGTAAAGCTCGGAAATCATAGGGGGGCAACGTGTAACGGTTTTCAATATGCATTAGTATATGGTAAGCACAAAGTCACAAATTATTGTCAGAATTAAGAAACAAAATTAACGCTCGGATACGAGCTGTTTTAAACGCGTTTTTAACTAACAAAGCTCGTAACACTATATGGCGACCATCGAAATCAATACAAATGGAAGAGCCAATCAAAACTACTTTATTTGGAATATAGATTTGGAATATCCATTTGCTACATGCTCATATGAGTCAACAGTCAATTGACTTTCCCACCAAACCAATCAAAACTCACCAAACTCCAACTCTATACTCCTCTACAACCACACCCACGTTAACACCCTACACTCACCTACCACTAAATTAGATCCAACGGTCAAGATCAAATCATCACCATCACAATAAAACCCTCACATTTCCACATCACGGACAAATCTCTCACTCTAACTTTAGGCGGAAACATCGAAGCCGCAAATCTTCTCATTCACGCTACTGTATAAACTTCACTTAAAACTTTTCGAGGAGAGAGAAAGTTAGTGACAGTCTAAAAAAACTGAGAAACTTTTATCAATCAAATCGATCTTTAAATCATCATGGCGGCAGCAGCGGTGGCGAACGGCGGCGTTTCCGTCGGAAAATCATCTCCGGCGGTGGAGGTTGGAAGATACTCGACTGTTTACAGCGAACTTCAGAGGAGCCGGATCGAACACTCTCTCCCTCTGCCACGTGTCCTCACCGGAAACTTCTCCGTTGTCGACGGCGCTAAAAGCTCCGCCGCCGGCAATCCCGGTATATTTCTCTTCGTTTTCTCTCTCCTCCGTCGGATTTGCCGTGTTGTTTTTATTTATTTATTAATTTAATGTTGAATTGAAATCATACTGTAAGTTGAAATGATAGTGTAGGAAATACTGATCTTAATTTTGTTTGCTAAAGTTGATAATAATCTTAGAAAGTTGAGTGATCTACAAGTTGTTTCTGGTTGAGTGAGTGATACTGGAGATTTTGTATGTATTTTAAATGTGATTTTGTGTTTGGATGAGTGTAATATTTCATGATTATTTTATGTGCTTGGATTTGAAGATTAAATCTTTTTATAATGTGAAAGATTGAATAAAGTGTGTATAAAATCTTTTTAATAATGTGAAAGATTTGAATAAAGTGCTAATTGTTATGTTATCGATTAAATCATTGGAGATTTGGTTGAGTGTAACTGTGTTAAGTGAACTGATTTGAATCTGTTTCGAAAATTTCGGCTTCGTTTGATGTGCGTTGCTGTGGTGTCGAAAATTCGGCTTCCTTTGATGTGCGTTTCTGTGGTGTATCATGTATGTGACCTGCATTTATAGATAGTGAAAATTCATCTGAAAGCTTTGTAAAACATGATCATTTGCGGCTTTTCCTGGATGATGTTTAGCGTATTTGATGTGGTTTGTAGTAAAGACGAGTTCTTTGCGTGCTCTAGTGCGAGTGGTAAAAAAATGGAATGGCTTTTGTGTGTGCGTGTGTGTGTGTTAGGGCTTCGAAGTATGTATTTGATCAGCTTGTGGTGTTTGCAGATGAGATCGCAAAGCTTTTTCCTTGTGTGTTTGGACAACCATCGTCCATAATGGTGCCAAGTGAAAAGGAGGGACTTTCATCTGCTCAGAAGCTCAAAATTGGTGTTGTCTTGTCGGGAGGACAAGCACCTGGAGGCCACAACGTAATCTGTGGAATTTTCGGTCAGTGATTTGCTTGTCGAGTTGATTTTATGTCTTGGTTTAGGAATCTTGTGAAACACGTGTAGTTGATTGTGTTTGTGTCTGTTTTGGTGATAGATTACTTGCTAGCGCGTGCAAAGGGTAGCATTGTATATGGTTTCAGGGGTGGCCCTGCTGGGATCATGAAAGGGAAATATGTCGAGTTGACCCCAGATTTTGTCCATCCTTACAGAAATCAGGTGAGGTTTCATATGAATGATTGCATGCCATTACGTGTAGCTTGTAACTTGTTCTGTGGATTAGCTCAGATAATATTTATATTCATGATAGAATTATAGGGAGCGGCTGAGCTTTGAAGATTGTTCATTAATTTGATTACCAATTAGTGCTCAACTACTACTAGTATAGTTGTATGTAGCATTAATCAGACTCCAGTAATCGTAAGAATTTGATGACCATAGTTTAGGCTGCTGAACAATCTAATAACTACTAAAAGGCCAACTTGCCTGAATAATTGTTGACTGCTCTCTGTAATGCCATATTGCTATGTGCGATTTTTAGTTTGTAAGAGTCCCAACTAGTGTTGCGAGTTGCAAGGCTTTTTTTTTTTAAATAGATCTTGAGAGTTATGTTTAGACTCACCAAGGTTAATTCCCGTACGTCCAGTTTAAACCAACTCGTCTGACTTGTTACCAAGCTTCTCTTTATCGTTGAAAACCTGGTTCCGTATCATTACGCATACAGCTGGGTGTTAAGTGTTACTCCCTCCGATTCTTTAGATTTGCCCCATTTTCCTTTTTTGGATGGTGCAATAGATTTGCCCCATTTCTATTTATGTGTGACATTTGTATAAGCATATGTCAATTTTACCCTTCATTAAAGGTTGGACATACCCATGTGCATATGGGACAAATGCCCTTTAGTGTAAAAAAACCAAGGCTACCCCACTTCTATTAAACTTTGTGCCAAAATGAAATGGGGCAAATCTAAAGAATCGGAGGGAGTAATAGTTAAAGTTGGCAATTAGCGTGTTTGTTATGCATAGAAGATCAACTTTCTTGTCCTGTTCCTTACGTCGTGTTGGTATCAGTCTTTCACAGAAACCTCGTGATTTACTGATTCAATGCCTATGCGGCTATGCCAAGAACCAAAAGTCGACAATACTGAACGAGAATAGTTCGAAAAACGAACAATATTCTATTTCTTCGAAAAGGCTAGTAGACTCTAGAAAATGGAAATTTTATCTAATTGGATGTCCATTTGCAATTTGGTGAACGAAAGAAAATGAGGCCGAGGTTCTCCAAATTCTTTAACCACTAGTAATCTTTCTGGGCCTTCTAGCTTTTCATGAAATCATGAAGTCTATAATTTATTGATATACATTAGGTATTTACAATTTGGGCTCTGTGATATACTACCTAAGCGCAGCCTTGCTAGTAAAGAAGACAATTATTCTTACTATAAACACAGTCTTCTGTGTAAGTTACTAAGTATCCATTTAATGATACTGGATTATTCTTCTAATTAGCTTAAGATAATTGACTTGCCATTCACTCGTCTCTTCAGGGTGGGTTTGATATGATTTGCAGTGGTAGGGACAAAATTGAAACTCCTGAACAGGCAAGAACTCCCTCTTTTTCTCCTCTTACTGATTTTGTCTTGGTTGTCATGTGCTGACTTATGTTCTAAATATTCAGTTCCAACAAGCAGCAGACACAGCAGTAAAGCTGGACTTGGATGGCCTTGTTGTCATTGGTGGAGATGACTCGAATACCAATGCATGTCTTCTTGCCGAAAACTTCAGGTATACACCGACAAGTCGGTGCATTGTAAAAAATCCCTAATAAAGGAGATGAAAGAATGATTGGGTATAACTTGTAATTTGGGGAGATATGAGGGTAGTAAAAAATTCGTTCTTATCAAGAATGGCATATTCTGCTGAAATTTCGCCTTTTATGGCTGCACCAATTGTTTATGTTTTTATTTTGCATTATTCAGGAGTAAAAACTTGAAGGCTCGTGTTATTGGTTGCCCAAAGACTATTGATGGAGATCTTAAGTGCAAAGAAGTACCAACCAGTTTTGGGTTTGACACTGCTTGCAAGGTAATTTCTTAATTGGCTACAACTTTACCATATTTGTATGTGACAAGTGTTACTTCTCATGCCTAGGAGTGTTCTATTGCTTATGTACACAACATTTGTCCCTTTTGCAGATCTATGCTGAAATGATCGGCAATGTCATGATTGATGCTCGTTCAACTGGAAAATACTATCACTGTAAGTAGATGGATATTACATTGAAGTATATTGAAGTGTTTCTCCTGCGTGATGTTTAGGACTTATCTGCCATTGTGCCGTGGCTTATAGTACATTCGTGAACTTACCTCTATCAAGCCTGCTGAGCTTAAGATATATGTCGATACTATGGTAGTATGGACTATGATCAGCTTCCTCTTCTGTGTAGATCTTTTATTTGAAGGCTTTTGTGTTGTTGAAACTTGCCATGTTTGAGATAATATTTTCGGATGAATGCTTTCAGTGAAAGGGGTATACGTGTTTAGTCCAGTACCGATAAGGGATCAAATTCTTGGGACAGTGTAAGGAACAAAGCCTAGGGCTGCACACTCAATGCTTTACCCTTCTAAACTGTTTTCCTTATGGGGTTTTGCATCATCAAAATCATACATTCTCCGTATGAGTAGGATATGTGCTAGTCTTTCCCTATGTTTTCTGCACCATTAAACAATTACTGGGAAAGGGTAGTTCAGAAATCCTTGTAAGATTTTAAATCTATCAGTGTGCGAAGTATCTCAATCTTTTGTCCAGCAAATAGCTGAATTTTGTACTGGGGGGTCATGACATGACCTCATTATATAATGTAGTATGCCGGTTTATTTGTGTGTATTTCTTGGTTGAATTTCATCTGTCTGTATGATTATCTTCCTCTGATCGTCTCTTCAGACCTAGGAATTTGCACCTTAGCTTAAGCACCAACTGGTCATGCAGTTGTTTCAGTTATTCGGAGTGGTTCGCTTAACATAATTGTGTTGTTATGTCTTTTCAGTCGTACGACTCATGGGACGTGCAGCATCACACATCACCTTGGAGTGTGCTCTACAAACACATCCAAACATTTCCCTTATTGGTGAAGAGGTAGGTGGCTATTAATAGTATTTTAGTATTCTCTAATGACATATGCTTGACAATATGATTTTTTAAAGTTGAGCTGTGTCATAAGCTTGTTTCCATATCGGAAAACTTATTTTTGATACAAATATGAAGTCTATTACCCTCCCCTAAATATTGTGTTATGAGTATGACAAAGTTATCTTGCGCTAGGTTTTTGCTAAGAACCAAACCTTGAAGAATGTGACAGACTACATGGTAGATATTATATGCAAACGAGCACAAACTGGTTTCAACTATGGTGTCATATTGATACCAGAAGGCCTCATTGATTTCATCCCAGAGGTATGGAACTGGTCTATTTATAACTGTGACAATGAGGTTCATAGGGCTTTGTTTTTGGTCTTGTGTACGATTAATATACCTCTCTGTTACTTATCTAGGTCCAAAAGCTAATTGCTGAGCTAAATGAAATACTAGCCCATGAAGTAGTTGATGAAGCTGGCGTCTGGAAAAAGAAATTGACACCCCAATCCTTGGAGTTGTTTGATATTTTACCACTAGCAATTCAGGAGCAACTCATGCTTGAGAGAGATCCTCACGGAAATGTTCAAGTGAGTACAGATGCCCATACCTCGACTATATTTACCAATAACTGAGCTGCTATTTCTGTGATAACAGCATACTTCTTAACACGTTGTAGGTTGCAAAAATTGAGACCGAAAAGATGCTTATTCAGATGGTTGAGACTGAGCTTGAGAAGAGGAGGGCACAAGGTTCTTACAAGGCGCAATTTAAAGGGCAATCCCACTTCTTTGGGTAAAGAACAATTTTATAAATTGTCGTTTGGTTTAAAAATCTATTATTCAACTACATCAAGTGAGGCATGGTTTATAATATTAGTACCTTGTCTATATAATGTAGCACCGTCAGACACCACAAACTGCTGTCCATTGTTTCTTAGTGTAAACATATAATACGGAACTGTAAATGTCGATGCAGACAAAACTATTGCTATGCTCTGATGATGAAGATAATGGAGTTCAGCAAATATGTAATGTTAGTTACTCATAATTTGGGGTAGTGACTCAAAGCTGGTTAAACTGGCACCATTATAAAAGTACGATAGATTTGCAGATGATATTATCATGCTTAAACTCGCCTCACAGTTAGTACAGTGATAGACTAAGGAGTGAGTGTTACATATGGCTTGCATCCATACTAGTTAAGATGATCTCTTCTAGATTATATAATCTGTTTGAACGTGAAGCTTACTAATTCCTTGAATTTGTCAGATATGAGGGGCGATGTGGCTTGCCAACCAACTTCGATTCTTCATACTGCTATGCCTTGGGCTATGGTGCTGGAGCTCTGCTTCATGCTGGGAAGACTGGACTGATCTCATCTGTATGTTCTTACGTTTTTTAAACCCGCTGATTACCTATTAGTTTAGATATGCCTTCCTTTGTCTCATTGCGGGAGAGACTAGTGGATGTTGACTTTATATATCATACATCTGTATATATCTGTCTTTGCCTCATTATTCTTTCTTCGTGCAGGTCGGCAATCTTGCTGCCCCTGTTGAGGAATGGACTGTTGGTGGAACAGCATTAACATCTCTTATGGATGTTGAGAGGAGACATGGTATTGTTTTTTGCCGTAACTCATTCCCACTTCTCTTAAATTTCAGTTTTGAGCTACCCTATCCTCTCCCTCCCATCTCCCCCTTTTTCTCTGCGCTTTTTAACTCTGTTCGTGAGATAGTGCTTTTGTTTGACACAGAGAAAATTCTTTCACTTGACTAGTTGAGACTTCTGATATTGTGGTTTGATTGCTTGGTGGAAGAAACAATAAGTATCTTTGTTACATGATTTTAACGCAGATCAAATTTGTTTCGGTCTGATAAATTTGTTTCAGATGACAATTCATGTTAGCTGACCTTTTGAATATTTTTGGAATTAGTGTTGCTGCTTTAACCTTTAGTAATTTTGTATGTACTTGTGATCCTGCAGGCAAATTCAAGCCAGTGATTAAGAAAGCAATGGTAGAACTAGATGGTAAGATGCTGTACATTTGCACATATGCTCGCTTGATGTCTTCGAGATATTTATGGGGTTTTTTGAATTCTACTTCATAAGTATTTTACACAAAAAGGCATTCTTCAGTTAATCTTGTATCCTCTTAATTGTGACATTTGTTTTTGTAGGTGCACCATTCAAAAAGTTCGCATCCATGCGAGATGAGTGGGCTCTCAACAACCGATACATCAGTCCCGGTAGGTCTCTCATATCCTTCTCAGTAAGGTGTTCCAGTAAGGTGTAGGGTTACCATTCGTTGTTTGTTCTGAGCTAATTTTCGTTTACAGGCCCCATTCAATTTGTTGGCCCAACCTCAAATGCTGTCAACCATACCCTCCTGCTGGAGCTTGGAGCACAAGCCTAGAGAAGTTCCGCGGTTAGGCTTTTAGGATAATTCCCTGCATACGAATGGTTACTTAGGTTCTAAACTGTGCGCATTTGCAATTTTTTTGATTGTTTAGACTCTGGAAAGTAGATTCGTTTTTATTAGCTGCACTTCAAATATCTCTTGAAAGTGCAGTAGTCCTGATAACTCAGTTTGCATTTCGCAACATTTGTTCTCCTATACAAACTCCAAAGTCAGATCTAGATTTGTTTTTGTACTTCCGATTTATCAATAAAGCGACTGATAAGTTCAGGTGTTCAACCATGGATTCCACACTTTTTTTTTATCTTCTTTTCGAGTCTCTCGAGTGAGAGATTCAACAGAGAAATATAAACTCGTCGACACTATTTCATTGATCTCCATACTTCTGTGACCTGTCTATTATGGAGACATGCCAATGCGCGGGAGCACACAATTGAGATTATATATCAATCTGGGGAGCGTAAACCACAAGAATCACGGTCCCGGACACGTAATGTCACGGATACGACTCCCTTATCCCAATTTATAGAATTGTCGATTTGATTAGTTTTTTAGTTCACCAAGATCACTGTTTCAAAAGGAAGTATACAGTCAGTATCAGAAATCAGTAGTAGTCATTTTCGTAGGCTGCTGTTATGCTATGCAGATTATTGCAGGGTTAGGAAGGTCAAACACTCAACGTCTGAAAACTTATCTACTGCTCGAGTCAGTACTGAGTTGACTCAGTGCAGAGTGAAATGCTCTGCTCTGCCCTTCTGTGTTTTGCTGCATAATCAATGTGGTCAAATTTTCTGTTATTCATATCTCTGCATTTTTTTTTCCTCTGATATTATACTTCATGATAATCCTCAATATGACAACAATGTCAATTTCGTCTCTGAAAGTAGTTGCAGCGTTGCAGGCCATAGGAAAATCTTGTCCCTTGGGTACTATTTTCTCCGTTATTTTCATTTGTTAACATTTGGTTTCGATACGTGAAATGAATTCAGACGAAACGTTAACACTATAAAAACAATAGGTGTAGCTTCAAGCATCGTACTAGACAACCGTATCAGGCATTTCCGCAAAGGATAACATTCCGTTCATGAAGGTTGATGAATGATGAGTGTCAAACTATGTTACTCTTCGATTTAAAGTATCTCACAAGTCACAAGGGTGCGTGTAAGAGTGTCACACTCATATCCGAGTGTCGAGTTTTCACGCGACTGTCACGTCTCAACACCAAAATCTATACACCGTAAGTCCGTAACTCTGTTCTGACCTTCTGGGGAAAGAAACGTCATATATTTAATTGGTAGCAATTTGCACACTGCAGTAATTTGCATTGTTGCAGGCCAAGTTGCATCAGTCCTAGATTGTTGTCAGCCTAACAAACGTTTAATAAATAAATACAATTTGTTACGGAATGTAAACAACAAGCCCGTCTAGCTCAGTTGGTAGAGCGCAAGGCTCTTAACCTTGTGGTCGTGGGTTCGAGCCCCACGGTGGGCGCATTTTCATTTTTATGTGAGAATTTTATCTAAGAAATATATTATTATTTAAATTATTTCGAATAGTTCTCTCGTTCGAAAAGCAATATTGAGCACTCATCATTCTATACAAATTAGTAAACCATATACCAAACACATAATATCTTCAATGCTAGCGATTTATTCAGAGAAACAGAGGAAGTAATGGCGGTGTCATTTTATTATTTTATCATTTCTTAGAGTGCGGAAATTTCCAAGGGGCTACTTATGGAATAGTGTCTTATCATGTCTCTTCATAGTATTAATCTAGACTAATTAAAGAGGGTAGCATTGCATAAATTTACGCTCTAGCTCCTTGGATCCATATATATATACCACATTGGGATCCAAAGGAATTTTTACTAGGTAGGGGGGTAATTCTACAATCCACATACTAACAAATCATAAATCAACCTAGATCATAGGCTTTTTATTACATGTTTTCCTAGGAAGCTATTTACGTGCGAAAAGCAATATAGGAAGACATACTATACAATTCACTTGCCATGAAAAAACTCAAATGTCGACCAAAATAAGCCTAGTTTAGTAAAAAGGCCTAGGGAGTGAACTGTAAACAGACTTTTTCACCTCTTTTCTTTTTCAAGTTTCTGTGATTCGATCTTGTAGTATATATTTGACTCAATCGTTTTCCATTGATGAAATGTATGATTCCTAGAAACTTTGACTAAAATTCCTTGGATTTATAGCCTAGGTCACCCTCAACATTATTCGAGCTGTTATTTCACTATTAAAAAAAGTATCTAGCTAGGAAAATAGGAATCGATTATGTATATATGTGTCTTCGTAAGAGTTCAGTTAGAATCGATTTTTGAATTATCGTCTCAGTTTTTGACGGTTAAGAGATCGAAATCTGATGTACATCACAACATGAAACCGGTGTAATTAAGTATGAGTCTACGAGAATGGTTAGAATCAATCTGATATTTGGATTTTGATCTCGTTCTCTTAAGTTATTAAGAGAAATTTACATGAAAAGACTCGAGACCCAGGCCACATCAGAGGATCGAGTTTGTGCGTACAATTCAATTATGTGTCTGATTTTTTACTCTGGTTTTATTGTTGTCACAACGAATACATACATGATGCAAGAAGATGTTAGACTGTAATCAATACCTAGACTGTTATTCTAGTTTTATATAAACTTATTAAGAGACTAGTTGAATTTCGCATTATTCAAATTTCGAGACGCGATTGTTAGCAGCAGAATTATTATTTTCTTAATTACGGCTCACGTACATGAATAATGTTTGACTCTTGTTCTTGGATGTATAGTGTGATCGTGAAGATTCGTACTTGCATGCATGCATGGAAGAACCTTGTACACTTAACTAAAGCGACGACGAGGCAAAATCAATTCAAGTGGCCTGGCTTAGCTTAGTACATCAGACTCTATAATGCATGCCTATAATTTACATGGCTCGATCAACTTCGTTTCTTAGCCATGAATTCACTTATATTTGGTAGTTTATGAAGAACTCTGACTACGAACAAATAATACAGTCAACTAATGCTCAATGACTAAAAAGGACAAGATTACAAAATAACAAGTCTAACAAAGTAGCTACAAATCCATACTCCATAATTGTTGTCCTATGAGTTCGCTATTGTCGAATATCTACGAGCTCATGCCACAAATTGTAGTATCAACATCGCCATTTTTTTCTTTATTTCATCAACAAACGATTTTGTAAAATTTCCACTCATCATCAGTATAGAACTGGTTGCTAATCCGAATTTCATATCTGATAGCATAATAATGAATGTATACATACTTTTATTATTATCGGTTTGTTCACTTATTCTCCACCATTTTCACTCATTATTATCGTAGAACTTCTATCTCCGCCAATTTTTTTTTTTGGCCATCTTATTTCTATTATTGTAAGGGACCGTTTGGAGGAGGACCCAATGGAGTAATTACGAAGTGTTTGCTTCCATCAAAATTGCGTGCAAACAAACACTTGCGAAGTTGTCAAAATTAATCCTACTTGGATTCATTCTCACGACTACTTACCAACCCTGTAATTCTAAGCCTCCAATAATCTTATAGCCCATCATCTTATTCGATAGGTATGTCCCCCCTTATTATCTTAGCGGGATACAATCTGTCATTTCTTGGCTTTGTTTCCAAATACTTTCCCGATCTTACGTACTTTAATTTGTGGCTCTTTATCAATCATTAATCATATCATAACTAATCAACTATATTGTTTAAATTTCAATGCGTTTATACTTGGTCGATGGTAGCTAGATTAACATATATATCGATAAGGCACACATGAAGAATTGAGGATCAGCATACTGGCTCTATCGAGACTGTATAGATATATATACCTCCGAAATAAGAGGTTAGGCTACCATATATTGCATGCATGATTTAGGGGAAATTACGTTCAATTAATTTGCTTAGTTTGAGATATTCTAGTGATTCAATAATAAAAATGTTAGATTATCGTCTGATTTTATTTAACACTGATAATCCAAACGATGTTGGTTAAAGTGGAATCACGGATAATTAAATATAGAGTGTGTTGTAGTTCCAACCGTGGAAATTTTTTGCATTTACATTGTAAATTATATGCCACACGGTTGGAGTCTTGGAGATTAGGTTGGATTATTCATGCGATAAGCTAAAAAAAACAAACAAAAATTTGAAGACAGATTCTAAGGCAGGAATTTTAGTAGCATTTCCTGACAATATCATTCTCTAAACATGTGAGTAGTGATGACTTTGGATTGCATGGTTTGGTCATACTCGCTTTCATGGGCATTGGCTTTTTATTGTTGAGTTCGAGAATCATTTAGGGAACCTTCTCACATGTTATTGGTTATTATGCCTTCTACAGATCTTTTAGATCCTATTTAATTTACCATTTTCGATAACAAGTGTGGTTTAATTTACCATTTTCAAATATATAAGTGTTGTTTACTATTTACCACTCTATTTCAATTTAAACTTCCCATGGAATGGTATTATGTGATAGAAATTTAAATTCAATGTGAAGTTTTATTTGGGACGGAGTAATCTGATAATACGTACTTGATCGATGTGGCTTTTTCATCACCATTACTCATATTGGGTTTGGATATATAAGAGAATTTTAATCAAATGTGTGTACACGAGAAAAGTATGTAATTAGAGAATTAAAGAGAGTATGAAACATAGCATTATTCTTGTTGGTTTTGTCTTACCAACTTGAGTTACACAAACGCTATTTCAGCTTTGGGATCGATTTATTTATTGAATTACTGTTATAAACTTGTAATTAAGGAGTTACATTTTAAATCAAATTATATATATATTACTCTGTAATAAATAATCCCGATCATCGGAAATAAAGTATGACATATATATATTTTTTCACTACAATAATGATTGTAACCTTACAATCATCAATGCAATGTCATGATTAGTATTCATTTTTATGATTAATTTGAAACGTGGTACACTCTAATTAGAGATCAATTATCAGAGCAATATGGATTTCTCAAGGAATTGGTTGAAGTTATTAATTAATTTCACACAAATACTTCAACTCAAACTCCTATTCTTTTACGGTTTTTTTACATTAACTTAAAAATTCATCGTCACAAATTCAAATCTATACCATCATGACATTTAAGATGAGTGATTCATAATAATCACCATTCTCATTAATCTCTACCTATTTTTGCATGTCGAAATATCTTATAAAAGAGTTGGTTATACTCGAGATGAGTTTAATCGAATAATTACAGAAAGAAACAAATCATGAACTATTCAAGATGTCAACGTTCAGCTGTATTAAACGAAACACTCGATGAAAAAAAGAGAGAAGGATTGAATGTGATGAGCACCATGATCTTTCACATGATATAATCTTTGACATGACATCACTTGGAACAGTCGAACCTTTGTTCTAACTGTAATCAGACACACCTGATCGATGTCTACTCCTCTGCATTTCCTTTTATTTTCTTCTAGTTTAAATTTATTCTTTGTTTATTATGATAATTGTTTTTGAAAATATACACTAGTAGTATGCTTTACATCACTTATTACATTATTGAATCGTCTAGTCACTTCTAAGGAAATTAATAATGTAAATACAACAATGTAGTTACAAAATTTAATGGACCTACTTTGTTGTTCATCACTATTTTTTTGGTTTTTGAGCCATGGTACATTTTTTTTGGTTTTGAGTCATGGTACATTGATATATATCCACATAGATATATACAAATGGAATATATAATGTTAGCCATCAAAATTGCCCAAATCAACATTTTGCTAAATTGAGTAAGTGAATAGTGTCCTATAAACCTACAAGAAAGAAATGACAAAAACACAAAATTGAGATGGATCTTGCATGTTGGGTAATTTCTGTTTCAATTTGTAATTACGATCTGATCAAGCATACAGAGGACTCTCCCCGTCGCAAATTAAACTTTTTACTTCATTTAAATATGAAGTAGGAAGTTTATAATTGGACGGATGGTGTATATGTCAATATGTGTCACATGAATAACATTATAAATCGAGGTTTAATTATATTCTAAAACTATCATTCCTATGACAGATTAACAATCCTAGACACTACTCCGTACTTGCTTCTTGTTACCAAAAGCACCAAGGAAGTGTCAAGTTCGAGAACATTGAATTGATTTCATCATCAAACAACATTTTCTTTGTTTGCGGTCATTTGATACTACTATGTTGCTCCCTGTGTTCATTTCATTTCTTATCTTGTGTTAGTAATTTTAACATGTGAAAAGAAGAATGTACATGTACTACTTCAAATTTCAAATATTATACTCCGTAGTATATATATATACTATGCAAAATTTAATATTGTATCTCTTCAATTTTGATTATTACTCCGTATATTATTGCAAGAAGTCTAAAAGCCCATCTCCAATAAAAAAAGAATTAGCATATTTTGATTGTATGATTTGCTAATAATGAGACTACTCGTAACTAACTTTAGGTTTTAGGACGGCATACAAAGCTCGAAAGCCACAAATAAAAAGAACACAAAGAAATCCAGTTGTACTATAATTTGTTGTTACTCTCAAAATACAGGGCATATACAAAGTAGTGGGAGACATCCTTAGATTAAGAGATTAGAAAACCAATAAAGTGACACCTTCTCTTCTCTCAAATCCACTAAAATACTACACTTCTCCACCAACACATATACACATGCATGCTCACCTATAATTTGTATTATTAGTTCCCCATCTCTTATCAAGATGTGTATAATATAATCGAGGGAAATAATTAATTGAAATATAGAAGACAATCTATAAATATATAGTACTCCGTACCTCGTTTCTTCAATTATTATTGCAATTTGCGTTAGTTTCTAATGTATATGACGAACTCAGGTAAAATGTTAACAATTCAAAAGGACAAGAAATTTAAAGACTAGAAGTTTATGTACGTTGTTTGATAGCTTGTTTTAATAGTTCATAGCTGAGGATTTTTTGTTCATATCCGGTAAATTAACTAAATGCGTTATCTTTTAATTTCATTATGAGCTACTCCGTATGTGTTAAGATAACTAGAATCAACATACTATTAATAACAAATCACATAAAAATATACATAACAATCACATTTATTTGTATCAACATTAACTTATATTCTCTTGTCAATATTGATCATCATCAGATCATAACCTTAAACCATAACGAAAATTGTTTAAATTTAATCGTATACGAAGTATAAGAGAAATTCACATTCCGAACAATACTTTTACTATATCCGAAGCTAGGAGGCTAGAATACTCGGTATAGCACTAGACCTGGCAAACGGGTCAATCGGGTCGGGTCCGGGTTGAGTCTATTCGGGTCGGGTCACTTTTCGGGTCATATAATTCGGATCTACTTCGGTTCGGGTCGGGTTCGGTTTAGGTCGGGTCTAGTTCGGGTGTATCAACTACGGTCAATTTCGGGTCGGGTCGTATTTGGGTCGGGTCGGATTCGGGTGAAATCATTCTAAAATGTTCAAATTTAAACATATTAACATCAAAATTTGTCTCATATTATCTTAACTTGAAATTTTATTGCTAATTGGAGTGTTTGAAGATATGATATAGCTATCCAAGTCCCTTTTGTTCAATCGATTCATTTAAATGTTTGATTATTCGGGTCTGAGTCATTTCAGTTCGGGTCGCGTCAATATCGGGTCAAACAGTATTCGGGTCATTTTCGGGTTTGGGTCGGGTCATTTCGGGTTTCCAGTTGAATTCAGATTACAAATTCGGATGTTCGGGTCAAATATTTCGGGTCGGATGTTCGAGTCTGGGTCAGTTTTGCCAGGTCTATATAGCACTACTCCTACTCCAAATCTTAAGCCCCACCGTGCAATTTTGACCACCATATATAAAATGGAGTTACTTCACAACCTCGGATATAAAACCTCATCATCTCTCTCTTTCACCCTTTGTTCTTTCTCCTTCCACATTCCTATGAACTCCCAACTAGTTTACTAGAACTACTTCTCTTACACTACTACTTCTATCTTGTATCTTCTATCTTACACTTTCATTGCACTTATTTGCACCCACCTCATTTACTCTCCATCTCTCCAATTCCTTATTATTAATAACTCTCAAATTCCCTCTCCCTTCTTTTATTGCACCTTATGTAGTACCATATCATTTTATCAACTACCCAAAATCTTAAGTAATAAGCTCATTTCATATAAATTCACATCTCAACTCAATATTCTCATTCTCTTCAATTCTTTCATCAACAAACATACAAATATACACAATGGAGAGCCCTTCAAGAGCTCTCACTACTCTTTCTCCTCCACCACCACCACCACCACATAACCCACAACTCTCTTCCAGCGCGTCGCGACGACGACGCGCTGGAAGCGAATCAGCGGCCAATAACTCCCCAGAGTTTGAGTTCTGGAACATTGGCCGCAACAACCCGGAACTCACCAACACACCCCTCCACTCCGCTGACGAACTTTTCTCCGATGGGTTCCTCCTCCCCCTTCGATTTCTCCCATCCTCACGGACCGAATCGGAGTGTTGTGATGAACCGGGTCTAGACCGGGAGGCGGAATCTGAACCCGGTCCGAGTTTGGGTTCGACTGAACCGTCTGCTTTGATCACCTCCGAAGTTTCGTCTAATGGTAATGGGATTCTCAGCGCTTCGAAGCGGTGGAAGGAGATTTTCAAGAGGAGCGAGAAAAAACCGGCTGCTATCGACGAAATTAAACCGGAAAAACCTGATAAAAGGCGTGGGAAAGATAGGAAAAATAGTAGTAGTAATAATAATAATAGCGGTTCGACTTCGGCCGAGTTGAATATAAATATAAATATTTGGCCGTTTTCAAGAAGCCGGTCCGCGGGAAATAATTCGAACCGGTCTAGTAAACCGGCGTCAGCGAACCGGAAAGTGAGCAGCGCACCGTGCTCCCGGAGCAATTCATCAGGCGAGTCAAAAACTTCACGGAGGTCCTGGCCCAGTAGTCCGGGCCGGCCCGGTGTGCATTTGGGCCGGGCCAGCCCGGTGTGGCAGGCGAAGAGGGCTGTGCCGGGTGGTAACCGGGCCTCGGCGGGTGGCGGTGCCGGGAAAGGGAAGGTGTTGAAGCTTAACGTGCCGGTGTGTATCGGGTATCGGCAGCATTTGAGCTGCCGTAGCGATGTGAATGGTGCGGTGGTTGGAGGTGGCGGGAGCGGTGGTGATGGGGTGAAGAGTGGTGGCGGGAATAGTGGTGGAAACGGTAATTTGTTTGGTTTCCGTGGGTTGTTTAGTAAGAAAAGTAGCGGTACTATTTTAACCGTGTAACTACTTTTAACTGTTTAGTATATTTTCTAATTTCCTCTATTTTTAATTTTTAGTTAATTTGGATTTTTATTAGTAGAGAAAAAAAACAATTTAGGATCGAAGTAAAACAAAAAAAATCCTAGTACAGTCTTTTGAGAAAGGAACATTCTTACCCTTTCAATTCAATTTTAAGTGTGTATGTAAATATTTTACGTATAATATTAATTATAAAGTTCGTGTTATGCACAAACTTGTTGCATTGTAGAATGTAGATGTAAAGATGTTGTATGGTATCGTGTTTGGCTAGTCGAAATGATACATTATGTAATCATATTGTCATATAAGTATAAGGTGATGTTTTCGAATTTTGGAGAATTCTGTATGGTGTGTGGTATCGTTGCACAATATGATACGCAGTTGAAATTCGAATGAATTAAATAGCATAATAAGGTCATTAATTAGTTTCATCTGATGTCAATATCTCCTATGTTGATGTAAGATTCAACCTTGTTATGTTAATCTCCAACAAAATTGAAAGAATCTCTCTTCTTGATTCGAGCATTAAGGAATGTGATATGCTAACGTCATGATAGGGTCACTAGAAATAACTTAGATTTATTATATGGTTGACTTTTGAGATCTTAATTTAATTTGCACAAAATATGACTTCTTGACTTGAGTCTAAGTAGTTTGCATACTTTGATTGTGCAATTGGCTTTGCGTGAGACTTTTAAGTGTTACGCCATGTGGTCTCTTAAGTGAAGTTGTACTATACCTTGGTTTTTGAGTTGTTCATACTTGAAACTGTAACGTAGAATTGACTCACTCGGTTATGATAATTGTGTGACTGAGTTGAAATCACGATATAAAACTCGGGTTAGTGTCGTCATGAAATTATTGGTTTGTTTCCGCTTATTAGTTCGTCCTCTCGTAACTTAAGAGAGTACTCGTTGTGGTAATTTTAACAAACTCTTTAAGAAAATAGTTGGTACCAAACAACCTAAGTTGCAAATACTGCAAAAATTTGTTCCTAAATTTGCCAAGTGCATGTGATCAATATGATGATATGATCAATTTCCTTACCAAACAATTACGATGCGAGTAAAAGCTTCCTCCTACATGTGTAACAAAATTATTACTAGAAGGGTTTCTCTCCCAACAAATTTCATCAAAAGACAACAATATGTGCTTTATAAAAGTAAAAAGCTAGTTAAAAAAGAGCAACTCCCTTTACTTGGCAGTTACTACCACTTATTACTTCTCCTCATCCAAACAAATTGTAGCACAACTATATCCTTGCCTACTTTATTTACCAGACTTACAAATATACCCCTTAAAGTTACAGTTATTTCGTAAATTTTATATTGCAAATAAGAAAAATGACATTACATTTTATCTGAATCTCAATTACCATCATAAGCTAATTAAAAAAAGCTACTCCCTTTTCATGGTAGTTAGTAGTTATTACCACTCATTACTTCTCCTAATCCAAATGAAATTCAATCGTTTACTATCTCATGTCCAAAACTCATATCCAAATGAAATGCAACAATGTTGTAGAGTACGGGTGTAGTATTATCCACTCACAACTACGGAGTGTATCTTTACTATAGCTTACCTTTTTACAAATAAACCTCTCAAAATTATCATCGTTTCTTGAATTACACATTACATATATTTACGGAAAATTACATTACATTTAATTTATCTGATTTTCCACCTTTCACGACCGTCATAAGTCAACTCACAATCCACCATTCACATAAAATGGTAATAGAATATGATAGAATATACATCATACATGCAAGAAGAAAGGGAATAATTTCCAGATGTGCTCTCAATTACTAAAGCATACTAAGGATTATAAGAGGATTGAGCAAAAGCAAAAAAATTTGGGGGAAGTTCCAGGTAGAGACAAGGCACATGGGGTTAGGTTGAGAAAGTTTGAAGTGTGGGGAACAAATCCTTGATTGACAACTCAATTTTTGGGGTTTAAGCCCTTATATGTGTGTTCATATGTCCTTTTTAATCTTTTTCTATGTTGTTAGTGCCTGCCATTTTATGCTTTATACCTTAAGATCCTACATTGATCCATTTTTCTTGGCCAGATTTATATTTGTCGATAGTTTTGTTCTCAAAAGTGTGAAAAGTGCACACTAGTGGGAGTAATTAGTCTCTAACCCATGTTGTTAGTATTGGTTTATAAACATCATACCCACTACTGTTCCAACGGTTTGGTGGTCTATGTAGTCATTTACTACTCCGTACGTAGTTTCAAAACCCAGCATGTTGAGTATTCTAAACCTTTACCTCCTCCCCAATTTTTTTCTTGTTTTCCAATTTGACTTGTTGAGGTTAATTGGGGGTACATATTCATAGTTTCATACATCTTAGTCGACTATATTCTAATCTCTGTTGAAACAGTGACACCTATATTCACTTGATTTTTACTAAATTGTCCTTTGAAGTTATTGAACTTAGTTGTACCCCGAGAGGTGACCATGCCATATAAAAGAAAATCATAATGCGAGTAATCTCGTTCGAAAGAGAGAAAGAGGAGAACATCAACTTCATTCCTAGCCTTCAACTCATCAAGGCCCCTTACTTTTCAACTATAACCTACTCGTATGAGAAATGTTTCCAAGCACAAAAATTAAGATTCACACGGATTGTAAACATGCCACCACATAATGTACCATAACACAATGTTGATACAAAACAAATAAACCAAAGCCGAACCACAAAAAACGGGTTGGCATGACAAATAAAGATGTAACAACGCGATACAACGATCAACTAAAATGGTCATACTCGAACACAACATTAACATGTTTTATACCTTCACCGTTACTTCATTAGACATCGCTATTTGTTAAAAACCCGTATACAATTCGCAAAAATCGTCCACAATATGTCATAGTATAGTAGATTGACTACTTGACCACCTTCTCAAGAAAATTAGAAACTAGTAGAATCAGATGCCGCTTTCATTTTCCGCAACCAATTGAATTGAATTGATCGTAGAACTATTGAATTATTATACAGTCTTCATAAATTTCAATTTCAACAAAAACCCACCAAATTCGATCACCCGTAATTAAAAAAATGACAGGATTAAGGAGATTATTACAGAGGAAAAGTTGGAGGAATGCAATTATTTGCTCTAAAACCCTAAACCCTACTCAAGCTCTTCAATCCCACCATCCTCGCTTGTTTTCTGGTAATTATTCCTCTTCAATTTTTCTGGGTACTCTTTCAAATTTCGTCCCTTTGAATGTATTTTCTTTTTCTGGGAATTTAATGCTGCAAATTTTATGTAATTTGAGCATGTTTTAGTAGGTGTAATTGTCAAATTTATGTAATTTGAGCATGTTTGAGTGTTTGAGCATGCAAAATTTGTCATGTTTGATTGTTATGAATCTTATGATGTAGAAAGATATGAACTTTTAATGTTAAATTCTCTAATTTTTGGGGGGAATTGTCTATCCAAATTGCAAGTTTTGAACTTTAATGGGAGGAGGGGATATGAGGATTCGAACCCGAGATAACTCTGAGGCAAGGCAGGTTAACTTGCTAACCACTAGGCTAACCTTAATTCTCGGCGATGTGGATGGTATGAACTATAGGCGCTTCATTTCTGTAGTTGGTACATTTTTTGTGTGTCCGAAAACAATATTTTGGGTGAGATGATCTTACAGTGAGAGTATGGGAGTTTTTATGAAGGAAGGGTGAGTGTTGATTAGCTCAATTTTGTAGGAATTCTGGCATGGTCTCCATCATGATAGTGTTTGCCCAGCCTCTGCGTTTGGGGATGGGGAGGCGGTTTTGGAGTAAAGTCTTCTACTTTATTGTTGGTTAAATTAAGTTCTTCAACTAGGGACTGGGCGGAAATAGTTGAATTGAATTTGTTAAGAGTCGAGATTAAAGCTGGCTGTTGTCAAGATGGAGATGACATCCCTTCCTCCGGGTTCAATTGGGGATAATGACTAGTTTAGTGGTACACACTTGTTGGTTATTTGGCTATTGTCTTCAGTGTCTGAGAATTAGATCGAAAGATATAGGTGGATAGCTTGCTGCATTGGGGCATGTTATCAAAGGATTTCTGATGATATGTTGTCTACAGCTTAATGTTGGCTGCTCGAGTCACCTTTTTCTTTTTTGTAAACTTAATGAAAGATGTTGAATTTACATTACACGGCTAAAATTGTTGGTAAAGTTATTCTGAAACTATAGTTTTGTGTTCATATTTGTCTCTGCTTGTGTGTAGTAAAGGGCTGATATTGGAGAATTCAAAGCAAAGAACATTATGTTCTGAAATTGTGTGACTTGCAGGCTGTGCTACCCAATTGCCAAAGTCGTATGAATTCGATGGTCATAAATCTGTACCTGTCATACATGAGTCCAAACGGTCACTTTGTGTTCCACTTGTGCTGGCTGGTTTGCTTGGTGCTGGGATTGCAGATGTGGCTTATGCAGATGCAGGTGCAGGTGCAGATGCAAGTGTAAGTGCAGGTGCAGATGCAAGTGTAAGTGCAGATGCAGACAAGGTTTGGGTTTTTACCAATTAAATTACCCTAATTGGTTCATAATGAAGTCTGATTTGCGTTTCTTGTGATATCAGTCTATATTTTTGTTTCCCCCCTTTCCCCTGTATCTAGTTGATGTTGCTTGTTGAATGATGGAAGTTTTTAAAAAGTCTGAATGTTAGGGATTGACCTCTGTATTAAATCTTGTTTTGTTATATTTTAAAGTATTGTACTTCTGAACATTTTGCAGACATCTACCGAGTCTTCATTGCCAGAACCTTCTACAAGCTATGGAGACCTGGAGGAAACCGCCAAAAGAGAGCGACGGAAGTTAGAGGAACTGCTCAGAAGTAAAGGGATGCAATATGGGTCTTATCCTAGATTGACAGTTGCTGTGAAAGGCCAAAAGGTTGAAATCTTTTCTGAATGGATTCGTAGCAGCCATCCATGGTCCTATTTTTTTGCCTGTCTTCACAAATCACAATTTCTGATTTTCTTCTTAGAAAAACAATTGACCTAGTTGTCCTAGAGCTTAACTATCAACTTGGTTCTTTCTGACTGTGATACGTGATGTTCCCAGTTTGGCCACTTCGTTTTTTTTTTACCTCCCTTTTTTAGGTGTATCGTTGACTCTAGTTAAGTAGTCCAGATTTCTGTGATCTGAATGACTGTGTCATGGGGTAACTTATTTCATGATTGAAGTTTTCATGCTTCAAATACTGCCAGTTTCAAATTAACTAGTGCTCGAAGGTTGGTCTCTTATACCCAAACTAACTTAAAGGAGAATCTTACTGGTTTTTGTCCCAAATTCCTTCAAATGTTTGAACAAGCAGCGTTTGCAAAAATTACTGTTAATGCATGATACAAGATGTTTTCTGATTTATGCGCCAGTCTTTAAGCATCAAGTTGTAAAAGTTCTTTTGTTTGCCAAGCTGTAGATCTTGATCTTTGACATCCCTTAGTTTTTTTTTTTCCTCTTTAAAAAAAAAAACTTTTATACACACTTCCAAAGTTTAAGAAAAAGTGTTTCCCAGTCCGTTGTACTTTGGGTATGGAGAGCTGTTTACTTGGTACAAACATATATGTAGGCTTCTCTTTGAAGTTGCGTTGTTGTTCTTCACTGACATTGACTCCTTTTGGATTATGTAGATTGCAATAAAGTTCCAAGTTCCCTCTAACTGTGAGATCCCAAGATTAATTGCAAATCTTGCTTCAAATCTCAACGAGGGTTCCCCAATGGAAATTCAATCCTGGGATAGGTAATTATAAAACTTTTCCCTTTTGTTGGTTTTTTTTTTTTTTTTTTTTTTTTGGGGGGGGGGGATTTTCTTTGTCATTTTCATCTTGACTCTATTTTTTCTCTCTATGAGGTCATTTTGATTCTATGACTACTTCCTTTGGGTCTTGATATGTAGTCCACTTGTAGCAGGCTGTTATATCTCCCTAATTCCATGATGCATATCATTGACAGGGCTGCATTTGGTTGTGGATGTAGTCATTGTTGTTTTTATCTTAGCAGTGTGTATACTGACATCTATCTAATATGGTGTATGATTGCAGTACAGTTGCTTGGCAGCTAGCGCTTAGACTTCCACATGACCAAGTGCAAAATGAAGGTAATAAAGATGGCAGGGAAGAAATTAAATCAAATGACGGTGATCTCTGTGTTCTCATGTTTCGCTCATTGATCAGCCCTGATAAACCGGTAATTGTCTTTGGATAATTTACTTTAAACAAATGAAATATGTTTTCTAATGAAGTATGCATAAACCTTGAATCTTTAATGCCGTGATGAAGTTTAGCTTTAAAATGCTACAAACTGTCAGGAAATTGAGTTCTTAAAGAAAGGAAGCTTCAGTTCTGCTGAGCTTAATGCTATGGTCTCCATTTTACAAATAGCTGGTGAAAAGTCTGGGAAGAGGAAGGCCACAAAAAGAAGTACTGCAGGAGTGCCATCTAGGAATAAATCAGTGGATAGTTTGGAAGCCATGGGCATACGTGTGTTTGGGCTTAGTGAGCCCCATGATGATGATGATGCAAGTGATGAGATTTCCTGGGATAACATTGCTGGTTATGATCATCAAAAAAGGTACATTTGATCTGGCTGGTCAGGATTTTTAAGCTGGAAATGGTATGTTGTTAAAAAATTAAGTGGTCTATGATATTTATTTATTTATTTATTTTTTTTTTGGCACTTGAAATTTGCTTTTAATTGATAGTTCATATTTAAAAGTTTAAGCTAGGAATAAGTAAGAGGTCAAATGAGGCTCAAAGAAGTTGCTAAAATTATAGTCCAGGAATGCCTGTGCCTTATTCTACTTGTCTGATTTAAATCTTAGTTCCTTCATTTATTTAACTTTCAGATATGAAGTTCCTTTGGTTGATAATAAATGGATTACCAATAAGAGGAGTAATTTTCTTGAACAAGGCATTTAAAATGCTATTACTATGTCTATCTAGGTTCCGAGGATTTGTTTCGTGCTGTCTTATATCAGTCACCATTTTGAACAGTGGGATTTATTAGTTAATGACTGTATAATTAGTGTTGATGTTTTCACTATGATATATCTGACGTCTCTCCCTTCAACTACCTATTCCATAGGGAAATAGAAGATACAGTATTATTGGCTCTGCGTAATCCTGAAGTCTATGATGATATTGCCCATGGGACTCGGCGTAAATTTGAGTCTAATAGACCCAGAGCTGTGCTTTTCGAAGGCCCTCCAGGTTTGCCTTCTAGTATTACTTTGATTAACTTAACTCCCCACAGGCCACAACCCCCCCCCCCCCCACAAAAAAAAATCCACTGTTTTAACTGTATGCATGTGTCTTTTACTCAGGTACTGGGAAGACTTCATGTGCCCGTGTTATTGCTAATCAAGCGGTAAGCCTATTTTTTCCTTATGAATGAGGAGTTACTTATGTGTGATTTTGCTGTTACATTGATTGAGCACACAATGAGTGGCGAATTGATGAGATTGTTGGGAGGAGAGGCAGCTCGCTATAAGGAGCCGTGGAGGCACCCAGATTTGTTCGTGCTGTTTTGTCGTTTGATCGGATTGTGATTTCCACTTAAAATCTGTCTCATTCTCCTTTTCTTTTCTTTTTTCGTTCTCTTACTTCCCTTTCGTTTACTCTTTTTCTTTCTTTATTTACTCTGTTAATTCATTCCTACATTTTTCTTGTTTCACTTTCGTGGTGACGGTTCCATATACCGAGTATCCGTTCATGTTAGTCGATCCAAGTCCTTTTGTTCAAACAATAAGTGAGTATGAATCTCAATAATCAATTGGTAATGCGTCATTGTGCTTATTTTTGTCCTGTAGGGGGTTCCATTGCTGTATGTGCCACTCGAGGTTGTCTTGTCGAAGTACTATGGTGAAAGTGAACGCCTCTTAGGAAAGGTTTTCTCACTTGCCAACGAGATACCTAATGGGGCAATCGTATTCTTGGATGAGGTATCTGCTGAGTTCAAATTCCTCGTAAAAGAAATTCTTGTTCTCCTTTTTTCTCTAGTCACCTTATTAAGTCTTGCATGGCGATTCAAGTGGTTTGGTTCGAAACTGTGCAGGTTGATTCTTTTGCTATTGCTCGTGATAGTGAGATGCATGAAGCGACACGTAGACTTTTGTCAGTGTTGTTGAGACAGGTAAAGCATATGCATAAAAATACCAGAGCTTTCGATGAAAATAAACCGGTTGTTAATCCTTCTTTGGCCTGGGATATCAAACAAGTTACTTCGTAGTCTTCCTTTGGACTTTGTTTGTAAATTAAATCAAATGGCAGGACTTCCTGAGTGAAAGGGAGATTCCTCGATGGGAGATAAGCCAATTATATGTGCTAAACTAAGCCTTGCCTTCACTTGGCCAACTTTGGAGTGACTTAATATACCCTTGAATTTTTGATATGGGGTAAATTTTGCTCAACTCTTTGCTTTCCGTTATCCCCTATTCATACTTGGCTGCAACCTGAAACTTTATGGTTCCTACGTATTACTCCATGGACTAAAGACACCAGCAGCTATAGTGTAGCTCTGATTGGGAGTTTTGCATGCCAATCAGTTGAACATTATTGCCATTATGTGATGTAATTTGTCTCAAGATGCTGATTTCAAGAAACTAACAGAAGTACAATCTAGTTGGGACTCGGGACTAGAGTATCTAAGGATGAGTTTTGTCATGCAGATTGACGGCTTTGAGCAGGATAAAAAGGTGGTAGTGATTGCAGCAACCAACAGAAAGCAAGATCTTGATCCTGCTTTGATAAGGTAATCTGTACAGAGAGAGCCACTTTTCTTTTCTTTCTTTTTTTTGGGGGGGGGGTGTGGGTGCGTGTGTGTGGCAGGCTAAGGAACTTCTTCTATCTGTTTTCTTGACCAAACTTGCATTTTTCTTTCAGCCGTTTTGATTCAATAATCTTCTTTGGCCTCCCGGATCAGCAAAATCGGCAGGAAATAGCAGCTCAGTATGCAAAACACCTCACAAAGTCTGAATTGATTGAGTTTGCCATCGCCTCTGAAGGGTAAACTTGGCTTACGCTTCTTTCTATCCATTCACTATATGCTTAACTATCAATTTGCGTCTATAGTTCTATGATCATTGGACGAAATTTCAGTTTAGGTGGTTCTACTACTTCCACCAATAAACGTTTTGATGCTTCTAATACTCTCTTTACTTGCTAACCAGCTTGTCTGGAAGAGATATAAGGGATGTTTGTCAACAGGCTGAACGTCGTTGGGCATCAAAGGTGAATGGACGACTCTTGCTGTGAATCCATGAACCTTTGCATAGAGTGAGATGGTGATAACTTTCAAAACTCCTAAATCACTCTTATTTCAGGTTATTCGAAGCAAAGCAGCTAGTGCTCCGAAAGATGAAACATCTCTTCCTCCTCTCCTAGAATACATTGAAAGCGCCTCTAGTCGAAGAAAATCCCTTCTGGACATTGAAGAGCAACGAAATCAAAGTGCTACCAGTCGGAGAGATACACTGCCGTTGGACTTGAGCTGATGAAAGGTTTGTCAACAAACAAAATAGCTATACATAGGGAACTTTCATTGATATAGTATGTGGACCTACTAATGTACATTGATAGAAGTAGCAATTGCGATGTCTAGAGTACAATTCCCTCCTAGTACCCGAAACCTTCCGAGGGAAAATTGTTTCGATGAAGAAGCTCATGGTGGGTTTGGATGCTAGGAAGTGGAGATGGTAATCTGGTTTCCCTCATAGGAATTGAAGCAGTCACTCAGGACTCGGCCTATACTATGAAATCATGATTAAGCAATGGAAATGTATGTGAAATCTTTCAGGTTTGGAACGTGCTGGAGAAGTTTACTAGACCTGAACACTGGTTCTCTATCATGGCGGAAAGTGCCAAGTTCTCGCCAGAGGGTGGAGCTTCATATGAGGCCGTGTCCCCGTAGTCCACACCCGCCCACGAGCTCAATTGCTGAACCTACTTCACTGAATCATGCCGAGCTCATGGCTGCATTCATGAGTATCACATCCTTAATTACATGACCATTCATAGAGGCGCTGCTCACGTAACCTGACTAGTCTAACCAAATCTCGCTTCTAATCTTAAAGATGTAACAATATCGAACATTGTCGTATTATTTGGTGTTATCCGACTCGAATCGAAGTTAAAGTTCGCTTGTGCAAACCAAAAGCACATCTCCAAATCCAGTGACATTATTGATGTAGCTGGCTTGATTAGCAATTAACAAATTTGCCAGGTGCTACACGATAGAATTCCTAGCGACGATTAGTCAACACTGACAAATAACACGACGAGATAGATAGAGACTTGCAAGACTTGTATTTAGATGTACGAAAGCGAATATTTGGAGACATGGGGACTTTTTTTAGTTCAAGATTCTTTAAAATGTGGATTATGCGAACAAACTATTCACAAGAAAACACTTTAGTTTTGTTTATGTTCGTTTAGCCTTAAACTACAATTAGTGATACTTTACAAGGGCCAACGACCAATCAGTAGCCTCCATCGGGGCCTTAATTACCGATCAATGAATTGGGGTGCGGTTTTTTATCGAGTAGATTGGATCTGGGTAAACTGAATTGGATTAAGCTAATCTAAATTTGTTTAATCAATGTTAGGTTGATGGTATGCAATGTATATTCTATTGAAAAGTCGTTAAAAACGACTTTATATAAAAGTAGACGTGTGAGTACCACATAGGACTATACCCTATAGGAGTATATCATTATACATCGACATTATAAGCAAAAGTTCTCGAGGTAAACTATAATACATGAGTAAAAGACATTGTTTGAAACAAGAGTGTAGATTCTATATAGATTAGAAGTGCAAATCAAAACGATGGTTCCATTTCAAATCTCATAAATCCAAAGACATTAGTCTATTTATTGGTTTAATTCACCAAATATCAGACGCATTTTCAACAAATTCTTAATTTAATTTAGTTCCTATTATCAAACCAATTAAAATAGCTAGTTTTTGCAGTAAGTGAACGATTCATTTGGTCTAAAATAACTCCTAACATAACACCTCAAAACCGCAAAAAGAAACTGAATAAATTTTTTTGAATCGGAGGGAGTATATAATTCGACACATGTTATCACTCGTAATTTACGTCATACATACATATCCAAATAAAAAGATTAATTTAAACCAAACGTAAACAATTTAACACAACCGATTATATTAACATTTGTTTTGAGTACCAAAATGACATAACATCTCTTTGGCTAATTTAACATTTTTTGTGTACCAAAAAGACATAACATCTCCTTTGGCTATTGTTGATATTATTCTTTTTTAATACATAATACAAGGTGGGCCCTTCTCATCCAACAAGAATATCTTCATCAGTTTCATCAATTGTTTTTCATGATTTACTCACTCAATCACAACAATCAAGAAATTGGAAAGTTTATTACTTTCCTATAAAAAAAAACATCTTGAAAAGTCTCATAATTTTACTTGTAATTTTGATTAATTAATGACTTCCAAAGATAAGAAAACTTCAAGATCAAGCAGCGGTGGTGGTAGACCTGCCGGTGGGTTTCGAACCCTCGCCGACTTGAATCGCCACTCGGGTCATGACTCGGACAGTGACTCGGATGGTGCTCCTCAAGAGTACTACGCTGGTGGTGAAAGAAGGTTGCTTCTTTTTCACTTTTTCTACTTTTTTTCGACTACCCTTTTGGTTAATTTAGGTCAATTTACAGTTTTATGATGTGGGTTTTTGCTTCTTATGATTTGTGGAAGTGCCACTTTGGTTAATTTGTTGTTTACGCTGTTTATTTGGGTTTTTTCTGAGTGTTTTATGATTGTTTTCAGCTGCTAATTAGGGTTTTTATGTGTGTCATTGTGTGAATTATTTCTCTTTTGAGGTTAAAAATTGGAATTGGCTGTGTAAAGTTGTGGTCTTTCTAGCCAAGTATCTTACTTCTTACAGCTTCCTATTTTAGGAATGCCCTTATGGTGATCTGCCTGAATTGGTAGTTTTGTGGTTCAAGTGACGTTCTGTTCGGAATTGTTAATGGCGGTTTTCGGAAGTCGATATTGTAATAGTTGGAGTAGTTACTTACAGTGGAGTACTTGATTCAGGATGAAGTTAGATTGAAAGTGGTGAAAATCTATGCATTGTCATGTTCTAAGGATACCTTTTTGCGAATCTTGTATGGATCAACTGTTGTTATGGGTTAATCGATATTTTGTGATCGAAAATGGTTGTTCCTGAACTGGAAAGGGATGAAAGGGGGGAGGGGGGGGGGGGGTTAAAGTGGATTGGCTACTTTGTTGTAGCGGTAGGTTGTAATGTACAGGTATAATGGTTGATTGCTTACTCAGATAATAAGATAGCGGACTCAGTTCTGTGGATTGTCCTAGCTGTTGAGAGAATTAGTGTCTGAAATGCATATTTGTCTTGCTAGAAATGTTTTGCAGGAAATTCGATTCTCGTGCAACTTTCTTTTGGATGTTAGTAATAAGAGTATTAGTGCTTTCTAAATAAAATACGAATCATTTACAAACTAGATGGGCAAGCGGGCTTTTGTGGTAAAATGAGATTAGGTTACTGGGTTATGATTTGCAATGTCCTTCTTTCTTAGGAGTCCACAAAACAAATGGCATTGTATTACTTTCTTGGTTACTTGTCTTGCTACAAGTCATTGCTGTAAACCTGGCATCCCGAAGATTAGTCATTTTTGCCAAATTTGTGTCATTTGGAAAGACTATAACCTATAAAGTACCTCCGTTGGAAAAAAAACACCCTCTAAAGTAGCTGACTTTGACGTTCTGGTGCTTGCTGATTGCTGAGTCGACACCCTGTCCTCCAGTCTCTTTGTTTCAGCTTCAGTTGATGTCAGCAGGCATCTTGAATATAGGAGGGAGGGCTTCTTGTGAATTTGCTGATAATTGGCACTTTGACAGTTAGAGACAGAATCGTTTGTCAGTTATGCTTTGTAAAAATCTGCGCTATCCCAACAGTCAGAATGTATTCTGGACCAACCTTTGATGGTTATCTGGAGGAGGGGAGGAACAACATTCAGTTGGCCCCTTCACCCACTTAAACCTAACTGAATTCATTTTCATCGGAAGGTACTTGTACCCAAAACTACTGTTGTACCCAAAACTTCTGCAGTACCCAAAACTTCTGTAGTACCCAAAACTTCTGCAGTACCCAAAACTTCTGTTGTATTTTTAAATCTGTTCAGCAAGTTTGGCTAACTTGATTACACGCCCTTAATTCTCTTTATGTAATACCCTGGAGGCCAATTACTGGTTGTTTTAAAAGGTTTAGAATATTTTTGCTAATGCTCCAAAATTGTGTTTATAGTGGAATGATGGTCCAAGCCCCACCAAAAGGTAATGATGTGGATGAGATTTTCAACCAAGCAAGGGAGCAAGGTGCTGTCGCAGGATCTCTTGACGATCTTCAAGCCCCTTCAAGCTCAAGGAGTTTCACTGGTACTGGTAGAATGCTTAGTGGGGAGGCGGTACCTGCAGCAGCTTCTGAGCCACCTCAGGCTGTAGTCCACAACATTGTTTTCTGGCTCAATGGGTTCAGCATTAATGATGGTCCTCTAAGGAGGTTGGATGACCCTGAAAATGCACCTTTTATAGAGGTACAGAACCACTTAACCCCTTGACTGGCAAAAGTGGAGATTTGAGAAGTAATGACACATTTTTATGGTACTTTTACTCCTCTAATATTCCTTATCTCATTTAATACAGAGCATCCGAAAGTCTGAATGTCCGAGAGAGCTTGAAACTGCTGATAGGAGGACTCAAGTGCATGTCAATCTTATCCGAAGGGAGGAAAACTATCCTGTGAGTGCTGATGCTTACCTCTTAATCATATAATTGTATAGTTATTTTATAAAGTGTGTTACGCCTTTTGTTTGTGCTTCGAGCTGAGCTGTGGAGGATATTTGTGGTTCATGTCACCCCCTAACCACCCAACAGAATCAAGATGGCGGTGTGACAGAAGTTGTTCACTCTTTGTAATTCTCTTGTATATCTTGCAGGAGCCTGAAAAGCGCGCTGTTGCATTTCAAGGTGTTGGAAGGACTCTTGGTGGCAGCAGCTCTTCCTTAGGATCTGAACAAACTGATGCTGCTCCTATGAACTCTGCCCCCACTCCTTCTGTTGGCCTGGCCGTGGATGAAAATCAGCCATCGACTTCAATTCAGATCAGATTGGCAGATGGAACCCGCATGGTGGCCCAGTTTAACTACCACCACACTGTGAATGATATCCGTGCCTTCATTGATGCCTCAAGGCCTGGGGGAAGTAGGACTTACCAGCTTCAGACCGTTGGGTTTCCTCCCAAACCACTGGCTGATCTAAAACAGACGATAGAGCAGGCTGGGCTTGCTAGTTCAGTCGTTATCCAGAAACTATAGGCTGCCGTTTCAGACTTGTTCCGGTAGGAGTTATCTTTTGCTTTGGCATATGTTATGCAATCTGTGAAGAGGGTTTGATGCACTTCTATACATTTGGTGAACTGGTTAATTATCAACTGAGAGATTTCTCGGAGTCTGTAGGAGCATATATGGCATTATTACATGTCTATAATGGTAGTAGCTTCAACTCTTCCTCATGAATCATGAAGTGTAATTCACTTCAGATTTGTCGGAAATTTTCGATTATGCAAGGGGATCATGTCTTTATGTAATTTACATTAAGATTTGAACCCCCATGTCGTAAACGGGAAGAAAAATCTTCCCCAACCTATCTTAGTTTCAGCTTTTTAGACCCTGTTTGATAGAACTTATTCTCACATGAATTCAGATCAGAATCATTCAGATCAGACCAGATCAGAATCATTCAGATCAGACCAGTTCAGTTCAGAAATATTCAAATAACTATCTATGTATTTGGTCCATAATTGATACTAATTCGTTGAAATTCAATCAAATTTTCAACCAATTCAGATCAGATCAGATCAGAATCATTCTGATCAGATCAGACCAGAATCATTCAGATCAGATCAGAATCATTCAGATTAGTTCAGAAAGATGCAGTCCTATCAAACAGGGCCTTAATCTCTGAAAACTTGTCTATTCTTCCTGAAATACTGAAACAAGTGCTTGCAATTTTTTGGGTTTCCCACTAAGCAGTAAGTTCACTTCTCCCTGCCTTTTGATGATCATGTAATGTGCCAAATCTCTCATACCCGAGTTTTAACATAGTTGCATCTCTAAGGCCCTGTTTGATAGGACTTATTCTCAAATGAATTCAGATCAGATCAGAATCATTCAGATCAGATCAGAATCATTTAGATCAGATCATATCAGAATCATTCAGATCAGATCAGACCAGAATCATTCAGATCAGTCCAGTTCAGAAATGTTCAAATAACTATCTATGTATTTGGTCTACAATTGATAATAATTCGTTGAAATTCAATCAAATTTTCAACTAATTCAGGTCAGATCAGATCAAAATCATTCAGACCAGACCAGATCAGAATCATTCAGACATCATTTCAGTTCAGAAAAGATGCAGTCGTATCAAACATGGCCTAATTGTCGAACTATACTCCTTGCATAACCAAAGACCGACTTTCAGACTCGCTCATGCGCAATACTAACAAAGGAAATTATTCTTCTTCGATACACACGTAAATGGCCAAGTGTTAATATAGACTATGTTAAGCCGGACAAATGTTTAAGACTATACTTGTGCCACCAAGGCAACATGTATAGTCCTAGACGATCTTCAGTAATTTTTTGAGGACATCTGGCGTTTTTCGAAAAATTTATCAAATTTGACCAGAATGCAGTATATAGTCCATGGTTTTTCGATAAAAGGGCTTCGGAACAAAAACGATTCAAATTTTGTTGGTAGTCTCTAAATATGATATTATGAGGATTTGAAAAATAAGAGTAAAAAAACTAAGAGAAGATAAGGAAAACAACCAAAATAGTAATAAATCCATGCAAATTGACGAGCGTTGAAACGCATGAAATACTTCACAAAATGAGAAACCAACACTCAAATCCAACAAGTATAGTCCTAGAGTATCTACAGTAATGTTTGGAGGACATTTGGCGTTTTACGAAAAATTAATCAAATTTGACCAGAATCGCAGTATATAATCCACAGTTTTTTGGTAAAATGGCTTCGGAGCAAAAACGATTCAAATTTTGTTGGTAGTCTCTAAGTTTGATAAAACGTGAATGGGCAAAGTATTAGAGTAAAAAAACTAAGAAAGATAAGGAAAACGGCCAGAACGGTCTTAAATCTATACAAAGTGACGACCGTCGAAACGCCTAAAATACTTCACAAATGAGGAACCAACTCTCAAGTCAAACAAATATAGTCCTAAGATATCTTCGGTCAATTTTTGAAGACATTTGACGTTTTTCGAAAAATTTATCAATTAAGACCAGAATCGCAGTACATAATCCAAGATTTTTCGATAAAATTGATTTGGAGCAAAAAATGGCTCATATTTTGGTAATACTAAGAGAGATAAGAAAAACGGCCAAAACGGTTCTTTAAATCATACAAAGTGACGTGCGTCGAAACGCCCAAAATATTTCACAAAATGAGGAACCAACACTCCAGTCCAACAAGTATAGTCCTAGGCTGTCTTCATTATTGTTTGGAGGACATTTGGCGTTTTTCGAAAAATTTATCAAATTTGACCAGAATCGCACATAATCAACGGCTTTTCGATAAAAATGCTCCGGAGCAAAAACGATTCAAATTTTGTTGGTAGTACCTAAGTATAATATAATAAATATTTGAAAAATATTAGACTAAAAAAACCTAAGAGAAGATATGGAAAAACGTCCAAAACGATTTATAAATCCATGCAAAGTGACGAGCGTCGAAAAGCATGAAATACTTAACAAATAGAGAACCAACACTCAAATCCAACAAGTATAGTCCTAGGGTATCTACAGTAATGTGTGGAGGATATTTGGCGTTTTTCGATAAATTGATCAAATTGGACCAGAATCGCATTACATAATCCACAGTTTTTCGATAAAATGACTCCGGAGCAAAAACGGCTCAAAATTTGGTGGTAGTTTCTAAGTTTGATACAACGAGCATTCGTAAAATATTAAAGTAAAAAAAACTAAGAGAGATAAGAAAAACGGCCAAAACAGTCAAAAATCCATACAAAGTGACGAGCGTCGAAACGCCTGAAATACTTCAAAAACATAGGAACCAACACTCAAGTCCAACAAGCATAGTCCTAGGCTGTGTTCAATAATGGTTCGAGGACACTTGACGTTTTTCGATAAATTGATCAAATTTGACCAGAATCGCAGTACATAATCCACGGTTTTTTCGATAAAATGACTCCGAAGCAAAAACGGCTCAAAATTTTGTGGTAGTCTCTAGGTTTGATACAACGAGAATTCGCAAAATATTAAAGTAAAAATAACTAAGAGAGATAAGGAAAACGGCCAAAACAGTGATAAATCAATACAAAGTGACGAGCATCAAAACGTCTGAAATACTTCACAAATAGAAGAACCAACACTCAAGTCCCACAAATATAGACCTAGGCTGTCTTCAATAATGTTTGGAGGACATTTGGCGTTTTTCGAAAAATTTATCAAATTTGACGAGAATCGCTTAACATAATCCACGGTTTTTGATAAAATGGCTCGAGAGAAAAAACGATTCAAACTTTATTAGTATTCTCTAAATATGATATAATAAAGATTTGCAAATATTAGAGTAAAAAAACCTTAGAAAAAAGATAAGGAAAACGCCTAAAACGATTTAAAAATTGATGCAAAGTGACGAATGTCGAAAATCATGAAATACTTCATAAACAGGGGAACCAACACTCATGTCCAACAAGTATAGTCCAAGGTTGTTTTCAATAATGTTTGGAGGACAATTGGCATTTTTCGACAAATTTATCAAATTTGACGAGAATCGGAGAACATAATACATAGTTTTTCGATAAAATTGCTCCGGACCAAAAAAGGCTCAAAATTTGGCTGTAGTCTCTAAGTTTGATGCAACGAGGATTCGCAAAATATTAGAGTAAAAAAAACTAAGAGAGACAAGGAAAACGGCCAAAACATTCATAAAACCATACAAAGTGACGAGCGTCGAAACGCCTGAAATACTTTAAGAACAGAGGAACCAACACTCAAGTCCAACAAGTATAGTCCTCGGCTGTCTTTAGTAATGTTTGGAGCACATTTGGCATTTTTCGATAAATTTGACCAGAATTGCAGTACGTAATTCACGGTTTTTTCGATAAAATGGCTCCTAAGAAAAAACGGCTCAAAATTTGGAGGTAGTCTCTAAATATGCTATAATAAACATTTGCAAAATGTTAGAGTAAAAACGTAAGGGAAAATAAGGAAAACGGCTAGAGCTATTTATAAATCCATGCAAAGTGACAAGTGTCGAAACACATGAAATATTTCGCAAAAAGAGGAACCAACACTCAAATCCAGCAACTATAGTCCTAGGGTATCTATAGTATGTATGGAGGACATTTGGCGTTTCTCGATACAATGATCAAATTTGACCGAAATCGCAGTACATAATCTACATTTTTTCGATAAAATGGCTCCGGAGCAAAAACGACTCAAAATATGGAGATAGTCTCTAAGTTTGATACAACGAGGATTCGCAAAATAATAAAGTAAAAAAGATTAAGAGAGATAAGGAAAACGGCCAAAACAGTCATAAATCTATACAAAGTGACGAGCGTCGAAACGCCTGAAATACTTCACAAATAGAGGAACCAATACTCAAGTCTAACAAGTGTATTCCTAGGCTGTCTTTAGTAATGTTTGGAGGACAATTGGCGTTTTTCGATAAATTAATCAAATTTGACCAGAATCGCAGTTCATAATCCACGGTTTTTTCGATAAAATGGCTCCGAAGCAAAAAATGCTCAAAATTTGGAGGTAGTGTCTAATTTAGATGCAACGAGGATTCGCAAAAAATTAGAGTAAAAAAAACTAATTGAGACAAGGAAAACGACTAAAACAATCATAAATCCATACAAAGTGACGAGCGTTGAAACGCCTGAAATACTTCACAAACAGAGGAACCAACACTCAAGTCCAACAAGTATTGTCCTAGGCTATCTTTAGTAATGTTTGGAGGACATTTGGCGTTTTTCGAAAAATTGATCAAATTTGACCAGAATCGAAATACATAATCAACGGTTTTCGATAAAATGGCTTCGAAGCAAAAACAGCTTAAAATTTGGTGGTAGTAGTCTCTAAGTTTGATACAACGAGGATTCGCAAAATATTAGAGTCAAAAAACTAAGACTGATAAGGAAAACGGCAAAAACAGTCATAAATCCATACAAAGAGACGAGGCTCAAAACGCCTGAAATACTTTACAAACATCGGAACCAACAATCAAGGCCCACAAGTATAGTTCTAGGCTGTCTTTAGTAATGTTTGGATGACATTTGGCGTTTTTCGATAAATTGATCAAATTTGACAAAAATTGGAGTACATAATCCACGATTTTTCGATAAAATGATCACGGAGGAAAAACGGCTCAAATATTGGTGGTAGTCTCTAAGTTTGATACAACGACGAGTAGCAAAATATTCAAGTAAAAAAAACTAACAGAGAAAAGGAAAACGGCCAAAATAGTTATAAATCCATACAAAATGACGAGCGTCGAAACGCCTGAAATACTTCACAAACAGAGGAACCAACACTCAAGTCCAACAAGTGTAGTCCTAGGCTGTCTTTAGTAATGTTTGGAGAACATTTGGCATTTTTCGATAAATTAATCAAATTTGACCAGAATCGTAGTATATAATCCACAGTTTTTTCGATAAAATGGCTCCGAATCAAAAAAGGCTCAAAATTTGATAGGAGTCTCTAAGTTTGATGCAACGAGGACTCGCAAAATATTCGAGTAGAAAAAACTCAGAGAGACAAGGGAAACGACCAAAAGAATCATAAATCCATACAAAGTGTCGAACGTCGAAACACCTGAAATACTTCACAGATAGAAGGACCAACACTCAAGTCCAAGAAGTATAGTCCTAGGCTGTCTTTAGTAATGTTTGGAGGACATTTGGCGTTTTTCGATAAATTGATCAAATTTGACCAGAATCGCAATACATAAACAACGGTTTTTTCGACAAAATGCCTCCGAAGTAAAAAAAGGCTTAAAATTTGGTGGTAGTCTCTAAGTTTGATACAACGAGGATTCGCAAAATATTAGAGTAAAAAAACTAAGACAAATAAGGAAAACGGCAAAAACAGTCATAAATCCATACAAAGTGACAAGGCTCAAAACGCCTGAAATATTTCACAAACATCGGAACCAACAATCAAGTCCCACAAGTATAGTCCTAGGCTGTCTTTAGTAATATTTGGAGGACATTTGGCGTTTTTCGAAAAATTGATCAAATTTGACCAGAATCGCAATACATAAACAACGGTTTTTTCGACAAAATGGCTTCGAAGCAAAAACGGCTTAAAATTTGGTGGTAGTAGTATCTAAGTTTGATACAACGAGGATTCGCAAAATATTAGAGTAAAAAACTAAGACAGATAAGGAAAACGGCAAAAACAGTCATAAATCCATACAAAGTGACGAGGCTCAAAACACCTGAAATACTTCACAAACATCGAAACCAACAATCAAGTCCCACAAGTATATTTCTAGGCTGTCTTTAGTAATGTTTGGAGGACATTTGGCGTTCTTTCGATAAATTGATCAAATTTGACCAAAATTGGAGTACATAATCCACGTTCTTTCGATAAAATGACTACGGAGCAAAAACGGTTCAAATATTGGTGATAGTCTCTATGTTTGATACAACGAGGAGTCGCAAAATATTCAAGTAAAAAAACTAACAGAGAAAAGGAAAACAGCCAAAATAGTCATACATCCATATAAAGTGACGAGCGTCGAAACGCCTGAAATACTTCACAAACAGAGGAACCAACACTCAAGTCCAACAAGTGTAGTCCTAGGCTGTCTTTAGTAATGTTTGGAGGACATTTGGCGTTTTTCGATAAATTAATCAAATTTGACCAGAATCGTAGTATATAATCCACAGTTTTTCGATAAAATGGCTCCGAAGCAAAAAAGGCTCAAAATTTGATAGGAGTCTCTAAGTTTGATGCAACGAGGACTCGCAAAATATTCGAGTAAAAAAAACTCAGAGAGACGAGGGAAACGACCAAAAGAATCATAAATCTATACAAAGTGTCGAACGTCGAAACGCCTGAAATACTTCACAGATAGAGGAACCAACACTCAAGTCCAAGAAGTATAGTCCTCGGCTGTCTTTAGTAATGTTTGGAGGACATTTGGCGTTTTTCGATAAATTGATCAAATTTGACCAGAATCGTAGTATATAATCCACAGTTTTTTCTTTAAAATGGCTCCGAGCAAAAAAGGTTCAAAATTTGGTAGTAGTCTCTATGTATGATACAACGAGGACTCGCAAAATATTTGAGTAAAAAAAGCTAAGAGAGACAAGCGAAACGACCAAAGGGATCATAAATCCATACAAAGTGTCGAGCGTCGAAACGCCTGAAATACTTCACAGATAGAGGAACCAACACTCAAGTCCAACAAGTATAGTCCTAGGCTGTCTTTAGTCATGTTTGGGGGACATTTGACGTTTTTCGATAAATTGATCAAATTTGACCGGAATCGCAATACATAATCAACAGTTTTTTTCGATAAAATGGCTTCGAAGCAAAAACGACTTAAAATTTGGTGGTAGTCTCTAAGTTTGATACAACGAGGATTCGCAAAATATTAGAGTAAAAAAACAAAGACAGACAAGGAAAACGGCAAAAACAATCATAAATCCATACAAAGTGACGAGGCTCAAAATGCCTGAAATACTTCACAAACATTGGAACCAACAATCAAGTCCCACAAGTATAGTTCTAGGCTGTCTTTAGTAATGTTTGGAGGACATTTGGCGGTTTTTCGATAAATTGATCAAATTTGACCAAAATTAGAGTACATAATCCACGGTTTTTCGATAAAATGACTACGGAGCAAAAACGGCTCAAATATTGGTGGTAGTCACTAAGTTTGATACAACGAGGAGTCGCAAAATATTCAAGTAAAAATAACTAACAGAGAAAAGGAAAACGACCAAAATAGTCATAAATCCATACAAAGTGACGAGCGTCGAAACGCCTGAAACACTTCACAAACAGAGGAACCAACACTCAAGTCCAACAAGTGTAGTCCTAGGCTGTCTTTAGTAATGTTTGAAGGACATTTGTCGAATTTCGATAAATTAATCAAATTTGACCAAAATCGTAGTATATAATGCACAGTTTTTTTGATAAAATGGCTCTGAGCAAAAAAGGCTCAAAATTTGGTAGTAGTCTCTATGTTTGATGCAACGAGGACTCGCAAGATATTCGAGAAAAAAAAAACTCAGAGAGACAAGGAAAACGACCAAAAGAATCATAAATCCATACAAAGTGTCGAGCGTCGAAACGCCTGAAATACTTCACAGATAGAGGAACCAACACTCAAGTCCAATAAGTATAGTCCTAGGCTGTCTTTAGTAATGTCTGGAGGACATTTGGCGTTTTTCGACAAATTGATCAAATTTGACCAAAATTGCAATACATAATCCACGGTTTTTCGATAAAATGACTTCGAAGCAAAAACGGCTTAAAATTTGGTGGTAGTCTCTAAGTTTGATACACGAGGATTCGCAAAATATTAGAGTAAAAAAACAAAGACAGATAAGGAAAACGGCAAAAACAATCATAAATCCATACAAAGTGACGAGGCTCAAAATGCCTGAAATACTTCACAAACATTGGAACCAACACTCAAATCCTACAAGTATAGTCCTAGGCTCTCTTTAGTAACGTTTGGAGGACATTTGGCGTTTTTCGATAAATTAATCAAATTTGACCAGAATCGTATTATATAATCCACAGTTTTTTCGTTAAAATGGCTTCGAAACAAAAAAGGCTCAAAATTTGATTGTAGTCTCTAAGTTTGATGCAACGAGGACTCGCAAAATATTCGAGTAAAAAAAACTCAGAGAGACAAGGAAAACGACCAAAATAATTATAAATCCATACAAAGTGTTGAGCGTCGAAACGCCTGAAATACTTCACAGATAGAGGAACCAACACTCAAGTCCAACAAGTATAGTCCTAGGCTGTCTTTAGTAATGTTTGGAGGACATTTGGTGTTTTTCGATAAATTAATCAAATTTAACCAGAATCGTAGTATATAATCTACAGTTTTTTCGATAAAATGGCTCTGAAGCAAAAAAGGCTCAAAATTTGATAGTAATCTCTAAGTTTGATACAACGAGGACTCGCAAAATATTCGAGTAAAAAAACTCAGAGAGACAAGGGAAACGAGCAAAAGAATCATAAATCCATACAAAGTGTCGAGCGTCGAAACGCCTGAAATACTTCAGAGATAGAGGAACCAACACTCAAGTACAACAAGTATAGTCCTAGGCTGTCTTTAGTAATGTTTGGAGGACATTTGGCGTTTTTCGATAAATTGATCAAATTTGACAAGAATCGCAATACATAATCAACGGTTTTTTCGATAAAATAGCTCCGATGCAAAAACGGCTTAAAATTTGGTGGTAGTCTCTAATTCTAATACAACGAGGATTCGCAAAATATTAGAGTAAAAAAACTAAGACAGATAAGGAAAACGGCAAAAAGAGTCAAAAATCCATACAAAGTTACGAGGCTCTAAACTCCTGAAATATTCACAAACATCGGAAACAACAATCATAAATTGATTAAAATTGACAAGTATAGCAGTACATAATCCACGGGTTTTTCGATAATGGCTCCGAAGCAAAAACGGCTCAAAATTTGGTAGGAGTCTCTAAATATTCTATAGTAAAGATTTACAAAATGATAGAATAAAGACGTAAGGGAAGATAACGAAAACGGCTCCAACGATTTATAAATCCATGCAAAGTGACAAGTGTCGGAAACGCATGAAATATTTCACAAAAAGAGGAACCAATACTCATATCGAGCAACTATAGTCCTAGTATATCTACAGTAATGTTTGGAGCACATTTGGCGTTTTTCGATAAATTGATAAAATTTGACATGAATCGCAGTCCATAGTCCACGGTTTTTCGATAAAATGGCTCCGAATAAAAAACGGCTCAAAATTTGGTGGTAGTCTCTAAGTTTGATAAATCTAGGATTTGCGAAATATTAAAGTCAAAAATACTAAGAGAGATATGTAAAACGGCCAAAACAGTCATAAATCCATAGAAAGTGACGAGCGTCGAAACGCCTGAAATCAACAGAGGAACCAACACTCAAGTCCAACAAGTATTGTCCTAGGCTATCTTTAGTAATGTTTGGAGGACATTTGGCGTTTTTCGATAAATTGATCAAATTTGACCGGAATAGCAATACATAATAAACGGTTTTTCGATAAAATGGCTCCGAAGCAAAAACGACTTAAAATTTGGTGGTAGTCTCTAAGTTTGATACAACGAGGATTCACAAAATATTAGAGTAAAAAAACTAAGAGAGATAAGAAAAACGGCAAAAACAGTCATAAATTAATACAAAGTGACGATGCTCAAAACGCCTAAAATACTTCAAAAACATCGGAACCATCAATCAAGCCCAACAAATATAGTTCTAGGCTGTCTTTAGTAATGTTTGGAGTACATTTGGCGTTTTTCGATTAATTAATCAAATTTGACCAGAATAGCAGTACATAATCCACGGTTTTTTCGATAATGGCTCCAAAGGAAAAACGGCTCAAAATTTGGTGGTAGCTCTAAATATGCTATAATAAATATTTGCAAAATGTTAGAGTAAAAACGTAAGGGATGATAAGGAAAACGGCTCGAAAGATTTATAAATCTATGCAAAGTGACGAGTGTCGAAACGCATGAAATATTTCAAAAAAAAGAGGAACCAACACTCTAATCCAGCAACTATAGTCCTATGGTATCTACAGTAATGTTTGGAGGACATTTCGCGTTTTTCGATAAATTGATCAAATTTTACCAGAATTGCAGTATATAATCCACGGTTTTTCGATAAAATGACTACGGAGCAAAAACGGCTCAAAATTTGGTGGTAGTCTCTGAGTTGCATACAATGATGGGTCGCAAAATATTCATAAAAAAAAAATCACACAAATTAGGAAAACGGCCAAAAAAGTCATAAAAACAAATACAAATTGACGATTGTCGAAATGCCTGAAATACTTAACAAACAGAGGAACCAACACTCAAGTCCAACAACTGTAGTCCTAGGCTGTCTTTAGTAATGTTTGGAGGACATTTGGCGTTATTCAATAAATTGATCAAATTTGACCAGAATCGCAGTACATAATTTACGAATTTTTTGATAAAAAGGCTCCGAAGCAAAAACGGCTCTAAATTTGGTGGTAGACTCTAAATATGCTATAATAAAAATTTGCAAAATTGTTAGAGTAAAAACGTAAGGGAAGATAAGGAAAACGGCTCAAACGATTTATAAATCTATGGAAAGTGACGAGTGTCGAAACACAACAAATATTTCACATAAAGAGGAACCAACACTCAAATCCAGCAACTACAGTCCTAGGGTATCTACAATAATGTTTGGAGGACATTTGGCGTATTTCTATAAATTGATCAAATTTGACCAGAATCTCAGTACATAATCCACGGTTTTTCGATAAAATGGCTCCGAAGCAAAAAAGGGTCAAAATTTGGTGGTAGTCTCTAAGTTTGATAGAACGAGGATTGTCGAAATATTAAAGTCAAAAAGACTAAGAGAGATAAGGAAAACGGCCAAAACAGTCATAAATCCATACAAATTGACGAGCGTCCAAACGCCTGAAATACTTAACAAACAGAGGAACCAACACTCAAGTCCAACAAGTGTAGTCCTAGGCTGTCTTTAGTAATGTTTGGAGGACATTTGGCGTTTTTCGATAAATTAATCAAATTTGACCAGAATCGCAGTACATAATTTACGGTTTTTTCGATAAAATGGCTCCAAAGCAAAAACGGCTCAAAATTTGGTGGTAGTCTCTAAATATGCTATAATAAAGATTTGCAAAATTTTAGAGTAAAAACGTAAGGGAAGATAAGGAAAACGGCTAGAATGATTTATAAATCCATGCAAAGTGACGAGTGTCAAAACGCATCAAATATTTCACAAAAAGAGGAACCAACACTCAAATCCAGCAACTATATTCCTAGGGTATCTACAATAATGTTTGGAGGACATTTGGCGTTTTTTTCGATAAATTGATAAAATTTGACCAGAATCGCAATGCATAATCCACGGTTATTTCGATAATGGCTCCGAAGCAAAAAGGGCTCAATATTTGGTGGTAGTCTCTAAATATGTTATACTAAATATTTACAAAATTTAATAGTAAAAACGTAAGGGAAGATAAGGAAAACGGCTCGAACGATTTATAAATCCATACAAAGTGACGAGTGTCGGAATTGCATGAAATATCTCACAAAAAGAGGAACCAATACTCAAATCCAGCAACTATAGTCCTAGTGCATCTACACTAATGTTTGGAGGACATTTGGCGTTTTTCGATAAATTTATAAAATTTGACCAGAATCGTAGTCCATAATCCACGGTTTATCGATAAAATGGCTCCAAATAAAAAACGGCTCAAAATTTGGTGGAAGTCTCTAAGTTTGATAGAACGAGGATTTTTGAAATATTAAAGTCAAAATATTAAGAGAGATACGGAAAACGGCCAAAACAGTCATAAATCCATACAAAGTGACGAGCGTCGAAACGCCTGAAATACTTCACAAACAGAGGAACCAACACTCAAGTCCAACAAGTGTAGTCCTAGGCTGTCTTTAGTAATGTTTGGAGGACAATTGGCGTTTTTCGATAAATTAATCAAATTTGACCAGAATCGCAGTACATAAACCACAATTTTTTCGATAAAATGGCTCCGAAGCAAAAAAAATGCTCAAAATTTGGTGGTACTCTCTAAGTTAGATGCAACGAGGATTCGCAAAAAATTAGAGTAAAAAAAACTAATTGAGACAAGGAAAACGACTAAAACAATCATAAATCCATACAAAGTGACAAGCGTCGAAACGCCTGAAATACTTCACACACAGAGGAACCAACAATCAAGTAAAACAAGTATATTCCTAGGCTATCTTTAGTAATGTTTGGAGGACATTTGGCATTTTTCGATAAATTGATCAAATTTGACCAGAATTGTAGTACATAATCCACGGTTTTTCGATAATGGCTCCAAGGCAAAAACGGCTCAAAATTAGATGGTAGACTCTAAATATGCTATAATAAAGATTTGCAAAATGTTAGAGTAAAAAAGTAAGGTAAGATAAGAAAAACGGCTCGAACGATTTATAAATCTAGGCAAAGTGACGTGTGTCGAAATGCATGAAATATTTCACAAAATGAGGAACCAACACTCAAATCCAGCAACTATATAGTCCTAGGGTATCTACAGTATTGTTTGGAGGACATTTGGCGTATTTCGATAAATTGATCAAATTTGACCAGAATTGCAGTACATAATCAACGGTTTTTCGATAAAATGACTACGGAGCAAAAACAACTCAAAATTTGGTGGTAGTCTCTGAGTTGCATTCAATGAGGGGCTGCAAAATATTCATGTAAAAAAAACTAACAGAGATAAGGAAAACGACCAAAACAGTCATAAATCCATACAAATTGACGAGAGTCGAAACGCCTGAAATACTTAACAAACAGAGGAATCAACACTCAAGTCCAACAAGTGTAGTCGTAGGCTGTCTTTAGTAATGTTTGGAGGACATTTGGCGTTTTTCGATAAATTGATCAAATTTGACCAGAATCGCAATACATAATCCACGGTTTTTTCGATTAAATGGCTCCGAAGCAAAAAAATGCTCAAAATTTGGTGGTAGTCTCTAAATATGCTATAATAAAGAGTAAGAACGTAAGGGAAGATAAGGAAAACGGTTAGAACGATTTATAAATCCATGCAAAGTGACGAGTGTCGGAAACACATGAAATATTTCACAAAAAGAGGAACCAATACTGAAAGCCAGAAACTATTGTCCTAGTGTATCTACAATAATGTTTGGAGGACATTTGGCGTTTTTCGATAAATTGATAAAATTTGACCAGAATCGCAGTACAATAAAATGGCTCCGAAGCAAAAACGGCTCAAAATTTGGTGGTAGTTTCTAAGTTTGATAGAACGAGGATTGGCGAAATATTAAAATCAAAAAGTATAAGAGAGATAAGGAAAACGGCCAAAACAGTCATAAATCCATACGAAATGACGAGCGTTGAAACGCCTGAAATACTTCACAAACAGAGGAACCAACACTCAAGTCCAACAAGTGTAGTCCTAGGCTCTCATTAGTAATGTTTCGAGGACATTTGGCATTTTTCGATTAATTAATCAAATTTGACCAGAATCGCAATACATAATCCACGGTTTTTTCGATTAAATGGCTCCGAAGCAAAAAAATGCTCAAAATTTGGTGGTAGTCTCTAAGTTTCATGCAACGAGGATTCGCAAAATATTAGAGTAAAAAAAACTAAGAGAGACAAGGAAAACAATTAAAACAATCATAAATTCATACAAAGTGACGGGCGTCGAAACGCCTGAAATACTTCACAAACAGAGGAATCAACACTCAAGTCCAACAAGTATTGTCATAGGCTCTCTTTAGTAATGTTTGGAGGACATTTGGCGTTTTTCGACAATTTGATCAAATTTGACCAGAATCGCAATACATAATTTACGGTTTTTTTCGACAAAATGGCTCCGAAGAAAAAATGGCTCAAAACATGGTGGTAGTCTCTAAATATGCTATAATAAAGATTTGAAAAATGTTAGGGTAAAAACGTAAGGGAAGATAAGGAAAACGGCTAGAACGATTTTTAAATCCATGCAAAGTGACGAGTGTCGAAACGCATGAAATATTTCACAAAAAGAGGAACCAACACTCAAATCCAGCAACTATATTCCTAGGGTATCTACAGTAATGATTGAAGGACATTTGGCGTTTTTCGATAAATTGATAAAATTTGACCAGAATCTCAGTACATAATCCACGGTTTTTCGATAAAATGGCTCCGAAGCAAAAAAGGCTCAAAATTTGGTGGTAGTCTCTAAGTTTGATAGAACGAGGATTGTCGAAATATTAAAGTCAAAAAGACTAAGAGAGATAAGGAAAACAGCCAAAACAGTCATAAATCCATGCAAAGTGACGAGTGTTGAAACGCCTGAAATACTTCACAAACAGAGGAACCAACACTCAAGTCCAACAAGTGTAGTCCTAAGTTCTCTTTAGTAATGTTTCGAGGACATTTGGCGTTTTTCGATAAATTAATCAAATTTGACCGAATCGCAGTACATAATCCATGGTTTTTTCGATTAAATGGCTCCGAAGCAAAAACAAATGCTCAAAATTTGGTGGTACTCTCTAAGTTTGATACAACGAGAAATCGCAAAATATTAGAGTAAAAAAAAACTAAGATAGACAAGGAAAACGATTAAAACAATCATTAATCTATACAAAGTGACGAACGTCGAAACGCCTGAAATATTTCACAAACAGAGGAACCAACACTCAAGTCCAACAAGTATTGTCCTAGGCTATCTTTAGTAATTTTTGGAGGACATTTGACATTTTTCGATAATTTGATCAAATTTGACCAGAATCGCAGTACATAATTTACGGTTTTTTCGATAAAATGGCTTCGAAGCAAAAATGGCTCAAAACTTGGTGGTAGTCTCTAAATATGCTATAATAAAGATTTGCAAAATGTTAGAGTAAAAATGTAAGGGAAAATAAGGAAAACGGCTAGAACGATTTATAAATCCATGCAAAGTGACGAGTGTCGGAAACGCATGAAATATTTCACAAAAAGAGGAACGAATACTCATATCCAGCAACTATAGTCCTAATGTATCTACTGTAATGTTTGGAGGACATTTGGCGTTTTACGATAAATTGATAAAATTTGTCAAGAATCGCAGTTTATAATCCACGGTTTTCGATAAAATGGCTCCGAAGAAAAAACAGCTCAAAATTTGGTGGTAGTCTCTAAGTTTGATTCAACGAGGATTTTCGAAAATTAAAGTCAAAAATACTAAGAGAGATAAGGAAAACGGACAAAACAGTCATAAATCCATACAAAGTGACGAGCGTCGAAACGCCTGAAATACTTCACAAACATAGGAACCAACACTCAAGTCCAAAAAGTTTAGTCCTAGGCTATCTTTAGTAATGTTTGGAGGACAATTGCCGTTTTTCGATAAATTAATCAAATTTGACCAGAATCGTAGTACATAATCCACGGTTTTTTCGATAAAATGGTTCCGAACCAAAAATGATCAAGATTTGGAGGGAGTCTCTAAGTTAGATGCAACGAGGCTTCGCAAAAAATTAGAGTAAAAAAACTAATTGAGACAAGGAAAACGACTAAAACAATCATAAATCCATACAAATTGACGAGCGTCGAAACGCCTGAAATATTTCAGAAACAGAGGAACCAACAATCAAGTTAAACAAGGATATTCCTAGGCTATCTTTAGTAATGTTTGGAGGACATTTGGCGTTTTTCGATAAATTGATCAAATTTGACCAGAATTGTAGTACATAATCCACGATTTTTCGATAAAATGACTTTGGAGCAAAAACGGCTCAAAGTTTGTTGGTAGTCTCTGAGTTTGATACAATGAGGGGTCGCAAAATATTCATGTAAAAAAAACTAACAAAGATAAGAAAAACGGCCAAAACAGTCATAAATCCATACAAAGTGACGAGCGTCGAAACGCCTGAAATACTTCACAAACAGAGGAACCAACACTCAAGTCCAACAAGTGTAGTCCTAGGCTCTCTTTAGTAATGTTTGGAGGACATTTGGCGTTTTTCGATAAATTAATCAAATTTGACCAGAATCGCACTACATAATCCACGTTTTTTTTTTATTGAATGGCTTCGAAGCAAAAAATGATTAAAATTTGGTGGTAGTCTCTAAGTTTGATGCAAAGAGGATTCGCAAAATATTAGAGTAAAAAAACTAAGAGAGACAAGGAAAACGACTAAAACAATCATAAATCCATACAAAGTGACGAGCGTCGAAACGCCTGAAATACTTCACAAACAGAGGAACCAACACTCAAGTCCAACAAGTATTGTCCTAGGCTATCTTTAGTAATGTTTGGAGGACATTTGGCGTTTTTCGATAAATTGATCAAATTTGACCAGAATCGCAATACATAATAAACGTTTTTTTCGATAAAATGGCTCTGAAGCAAAAACGGCTTAAAATTCGGTGGCAGTCTCTAAGTTTGATACAACGAGGATTCGCAAAATATTAGAGTAAAAAAAACTAAGAGAGATAAGGTAAACGACAAAAACAGTCATAAATCAATACAAAGTGACGAGGCTCAAAACGCCTAAAATACTTCACAAACATCGGAACCAACAATCAAGTCCAACAACTATAGTGTTGGGGTGAGTTCAACTTCGGGATAGACGGGGTCTAAATCTCTATCCTGCGCAATGAACAAACTGTCAAGGGGCTCAGTTTTACCCAGGCAACGCCCCTCCGACGGTCAAGTCAGTACTGGGTGCGATTGAAAAATGGGGTGTCGAGAATAACTATTTCAAGAATAGCAATAAATGTCCAGGAAATCTTTTTTAACCAGGAAATCCAATCCCCTAAAGTGAGGGATATGATGGGGTATTTATAGTGGAGGAGGTACCCCCAAGGAATAATCTTTGAGGTCCCCCCTTCATCTTGATCCACTATTCCCTTGACATCCAACGAATGAGATTTGCTGGATTTTAAGGACATCATTTGGGCTTTATCAAGAGGATTGAGCCTCCATTCCTAAGGGTTGTGGCCTCATTAATAAAATGAACCACAACATATAGTTCTAGGTTGTCTTTAGTAATGTTTGGAGTACATTTGGCGTTTTTCAATTAATTGATCAAATTTGACCAGAATCGCAGTACATAATATACGGTTTTTTCGATATAATGGCTCCGAAGCAAAAACGGCTCAAAATTTGGTGGTAGACTATAAATATGCTATAATAAAAATTTGCAAAATGTTAGAGTAAAAACGTAAGGGAACATAAGGAACACGGCTCGAACGATTTATAAATCTATGCAAAGTGACGAGTGTCGAAACGCATGAAATATTTCACAAAAAGAGGAACCAACATTCAAATCCAGCAACTATAGTCCTAGGGTATCTACAGTAATGTTTGGAGGACATTTGGCATTTTTGGATAAATTGATCAAATTTGACCAGAATTGCAGTACATAATCCACGGTTTTTCGATAAAATGACTACGGTGCAAAAACGGCTCAAAATTTGGTGGTAGTCTCTGAGTTTGATACAACGAGGATTCGCAAAATATTAAAGTTAAAAAGACTAAGAGAGATAAGGAAAACGGCCAAAACAGTCTTAAATTCATACAAAGTGACGAGCGTCGAAACGCCTGAAATACTTCACAAATAGAGGAATTAACACTCAAGTCCAACAAGTATAATCCTAGGCTGTCTTCAGTTTTACAAAATATTAGAGTCAAAAACCTTAGAGAACATGAGGAAAACGGTCATAAATCCATGTAATGTGACGAGCGTCGAAACGCGTGAAATAATTCACAAAATGAGGAACCAACACTCAAATCCAACAAGTATAGTCCTAGGGTATCTACAGTAATGGTTGGAGTGCATTTGATGTTTTTCGAAAAACTGATCAAATTTGACCAGAATCGCAGTACACAATCCACGGTTTTTTGATAAAATGGCTTCGGAATAAAAACGGCTCAAATTTTTGTTGTAGTCTCTAAGTTTGATTCGAGAATTGGCAAATTATTAGAGTAAGAAAACTAAAAGAGATAAGGAAAACGACAAATGTGATGAGCGTCGAAAAGCCTGAAATACTTTACAAAATGAGGAACCAACACTCAAGTCCAACAAGTATAGACCTGGGATATATTCACTAGAGTTTTAGGACATTTTGTTAGAACCTAAGGTGGTTTAGACACTCTAAACAACACTTAATAACTCTATTATGTTGAACCTTAGGTGAGGATCGATTTGCATGTAGTTAAAAACAACTAAAAACCGAGTTTAAAGATCGTATACCTTGTTTTGGCTCTAGGTTGTGCTCTCCTTTACTAAGGAGTGTCTTGAGCTGCTTAACAAGGATGATCCTCCTTCCAAACTTTGATTCTTGAACTCTTCTAATCTCCCACGGCACGTACCAAAGGATTCACGAGAAAACCGAGTTATTATGTACTAGTAATAACTCGGTTTACCCCAAAAACAAAATAGCCCTAATCCCTAACAACTAGGATCAATTAGGGTGAAGTATTTTTGTGTTTAGATGTGTTTTTGAGCTACATGCAAAGCTCAAAAAACTTGGTGGCTATGGTGAAATAGTTGGCTCTTTTTAGAGAGGAAGAAGATGATGATTCTTTCCTCAATTTTTTGGGTTTTTATTTTTGTGTTGAAAATGATTAGTTCTCTAAGTCTAAACATGGATTAGACTATATATAGTGGTGGGTTAAATTAGTAAATCTTGCCCCCACTTACATTAACCAACCTTTAAGGTATAGTTAGGTTAATTTAGTCATTTCATAACTTAACTAATTTGATATAATTACATATATTGATATAATAATTATATCTAATCATATTTTAGCTAATAATTACAACTCTTGTAATTAATTCTAGCTAAATTTGTCACGACTGACAAATCACAACAATACCCGTATAATTACTAATCTCAAATTTAGTAACTTATACACTGATAAAATTTCTATTTTATCAGTGGCTTATTTATTATCAATTATCTTATAATCAATAATATAATAAACTCTACAACCTGATACTAAACACATTGCCAGTTAACTATTAACTGGCTAACAGGAGTTCATCACGTTATCCTATATAGGTATGACCGATAGAGACCAGTCGATCTCCGCCATCTTACGACGACAATAACGTCAAACCCTAGACGGCCAATCGTTATTGATTTACGTTGATCAACTGATAAGTTCATCTTATAAACTGATCCATGTTTATTCCATAATTGAGATTTATTAATCAACGCACTATGGTCGGAGGACACTAGTCCAACACATTTGATGTTTTATGACAAAATTAACAAATAAGACCATAATCGCAGTACATAATACACGGTTTTTCGATAAAATTGATCTGGAGCAAAAAGAAGCTGAAATTTTGGTAGTACTCTCTAAGTATGATATAATGGGGATTCAAAATATATTAGAGTAAAAAATTTAAGAGAAGATAAGGAAAATGGACAAAACGGTCATAAATCCATGCACATTGACGAGCGTCGAAACGCATAAAATATTTCACAAAATGAGGAACCAACACTCAAATCCAATAAGTATAATCGTAGGGTATCTACGGTAATGTTTGGAGGACATTTGGCGTTTTTCTAAAAATTGATCAAATTTGACCACAATCGCAGTACATAATCCACGGTTTTTTGATAAATTGGCTCCGTAGAAAAAACGACTCAAATTTTTGTGGTCGTCTCTATGTTTCATACAATGAGGATTTGTAAAATATTAGAGTAAAAAGACTATGAGAAATAAGGAAAACGGCCAAAACGGTCATAAATCCATACAAGGGGACGAGCGTCGTAACACATGATATACTTTACAAATTGAGGAATCAAAGCTCAAGTCCAACAAGTATAGTCCTAGGGTATTTACAGTATTATTTGGAGGACATTGGCCGTTTTTCAAAATATTGATCGAATTTGACAAGAATGCAGTACATAATCCATGTTTTTCGATAAAATAGCTCGGGCGAAAAAATAGTTCAAATTTTGGTGGGAGTCTCTAAGTTTGATACAATTAGGATTCGTAAAATATTATATTCAAAAAACTAAGAACGATAAGGAAAACTGTCAAAATGGTCATAGATCCATACAAAGTGACGACCGTCAAAACATATGAAGTATTTCACAAAATGATTTACTAGCACTCAAGCCCAACCAGTATCCTAGGCTTTTTTCAGTAATGTTTGGAGGACAACTGCCGTTTTTCGAAAATTGATCAAAGTTGACCAGAATCGCAGTACATAATTCACGGTTTTTCGATAAAATTGATCTGGAGCAAAAACGGCTCAAAATTTGATGGTGGTCTCTAAGTTTGATACAATGAGAATTGGCAAAATATTAGGGTAAAAAAACTAAGAGAGATAAGGAAAACGGCCAAAAACGTTCATAAATCTATACAAAGTGACGAGCGTCGAATCGCCTGAAATACTTCACAAAATGAAGAACCAACACTCATGTCCAACAACTACCAAGGTGTAGAAATGAAACCTCTGTTACGATAATCTACAACTTTTACACATCAACAACTACGAGTTAATATTTTATATGTAGATTAAGTTATGCATTTCGTGCATAGTAATAATAATTAAAAAAAACACATAGATTAACGCTAATAACAACTCGACTAGACCCGACTACAATCACAGTCGCCCCAACGAGTAGTTTTAAAGTAAATTTAAGGGCGACGATTAACACCACCCTTATTTGAGACTATGTTAAGCCAGACAAATGTTTGAGACTATGTTAAGCCAGACAAATGTTTGAGACTATACTTGTGCCACCAAGGTGTAGATATGAAACCTCCATAACGATCCTCCACATATTACCCCTGTATTGGCTAATGACCTATGCAATGAATGAGTTCAGGTTTCCCGTCAAAGAAAAAAAAACGATCATCTACAACGCTTACACATTAACAACTACGAGTATAATATTTTCTATGTTGATTAAATTATGCATTTCGTGCATAATAAAAAGTAGATTGCTAGAAATAGCACAAATCGAAATAAGAACTCGACTCGACCCGACTACAACCACAATCGCCCCAACAAGTAATTTTAAAGTGAAGTTAAGGGCGACGATTAACACCACCCTTCCCCTCTTCCAAATGAGTCTGCTGTAAATTACTAGTCCATAAAACTTATTTAACACTCTTCTCTCTTTCTCTCTCTCTCTCTCTCTCTCTATTCATTATCAATGGCGGGTACTCTGGTCCGCTCGGTTGCGTCATCTATGCCGTTTGTTGGCCTTCCAAAGCCCCGTACTTTCTCTCTCCAACTTCCACAACTCAAGTTCAACTCAACCTTTAGCTTCAACAACAAGCTTTCTTACCGTAAAACTCCTCACCACTTGTCTTTCCAAGGTCAGAATCATTGATTTCTTTGTTGCTTTCATTTTGTTTTAACATTTTTGTTTATGGGTTTCTTTTCTAGTTTCTATAAATTCAATTTAATGGGTTTTTAATTGAATTGTTTGTTTAGAATTTAGATAACAGTCATAACTATGCCCCCCCCCTTTCATTATTTTCTTGCTTTTTGTGTCAAAAGAGTCTTACTTTGGTTGTAATTTTGGCTCTGTTGATAAATTGGGTGTTGTCGAAATCGTCTGAAGACGCTTTCGTATGATAATTCATGTTAGCCGACCCCAAATCATATTTGGGACTAAATTTTGTTGTGTTTGTATAGTTAGAGTCAATACTGTACGCACTAAAAACCCCGGGCTTTTGCGGGTTATATGCCCGTAATGGAATTCGAGTAATGCCCCCTTTGATTGCACCTGTTTCGGGGTTTAATTTGATGGATAGTACTTGGCTGTCCATGCAAGTTTGGCACTTTGATGGGTATCGAGGAAATTGTGAAGGGAAAACCAATTGAATTTTCGTTCTTCGATGTGTTTTTGGGGTGATTGTGGTGTGACAGATGAGAATCATAGGTATGTGTCTTATAAGTAACGTTTCTTTTGGCAGTAAGGTCAGCTGTTGTTCCGGTTGAAGTCGAGGGGAACTTTGATGAATTGGCGGCGGGGACAAAAAGAAAGTATTATATGCTCGGAGGGAAGGGGGGTGTTGGGAAAACAAGCTGTGCAGCGTCGTTGGCTGTCAAGTTTGCGAGCAGGGGACATCCTACTTTAGTGGTTTCAACAGACCCCGCCCATTCACTCAGTGACTCATTTGCGCAGGTTGCCTGAATATCTGCTTTAATCTTTTTATAAGATGATTCATGCTCAACAACTTCTATACTTTCTTTTTGCAACTTGTGCAAGCTCTCATATCTGTTTATTTATTGGCATTAGGATCTGACTGGAGGTAGTTTGGTGGCTGTCGAAGGCCAGGGGCTGGACTCTCCATTATTTGCTCTGGAGGTATTTGTGTATGACTGCTTTGCAAATCTTGCGGATGATTGTTAATCAAACTACTGATGTAACACTGCTCCAATATGTGAAACTTTAGCACAATCTCAACGTTGTTTTTCCCCCTTGAAATTTAATTGTTAGATTTATGACAGATAAACCCAGAAAAGGCCAGGGAAGAATACCGCAGTGCCAACAACGGGGGAAGCGGAGTGAAAGATTTTATGGACGGCATGGGCCTTGGAATGCTGGCTGATCAGGTAAGCTTTCACTTCCTTTTTTTTTGTTGATAAACATATTCCGCTACCCCACCCCTCCTCCCGCCTCTTTGGAAAACATAGTATTTTCGAGAATTATAGAATATTGTGGGCAGTTTCTATCATCTCATTTTGTTTTTTGCTCTTGAATAGATTGGAGACTTAAAACTAGGAGAGCTTTTGGACTCACCACCGCCTGGGTTAGATGAAGCTATTGCAATTTCTAAGGTCTGTTTTTGTTGTCCATACCTGATTTTATATTAGTGCTCCCAAAATGATAATAATTGAATGAAATGGATGGTGAAGTTCTTCCATTATGTTGTCGAGTTCTAAAACAGTTATTTCATGTTTATTGTGGTCGTGCTAACACTTGAATTCATCTGTAATAGGTGATGCAATTTCTAGAATCAGAACAATACGGCATGTTCACTAGAATTGTATTCGATACCGCCCCAACGGTAAGAGCATAGACCAACATTTAATTTGTACCATTTTTTTTAGCAAGTGACAATAAGAAGCAACATTGAGCAGGGGAAATTGTGAAGATTCTAATTGTTTGTTTCTTAAACATGGTTGGTTGTGTCAAACTGTTAATAGGGTCATACACTGCGGCTCTTGTCTTTGCCTGATTTTTTAGAAGCCTCAATCGGAAAAATTTTAAAGGTATTCTCTTACCACCCAATATCAAGTTCTATTCATTTGAGAAAGTTTCATCGGACTGATACTCTGCTCAGTTTCTTTCATGCCGGCTTGTTTTATGAGCTGATGCAAAGATTATTTAGTTTCAGTTATTATTTCACTGGCATGTGGGTACTTTTAAGAAATAATTATGGCCATTATGTTTTGCCCCCCCCCCCCCCTCTCTAGATTTGAAGGATATGATCGTAATAAGAACTGCTTATGCTAGAACTTAGTGGCTGCCTGATCTTTTCTCTGTTTTATGGACCAATAGGAAGAACCTGTTTTAGTGTACTTTTCAGTCTGGCAGCTGGATTCAGTTTTGGACTTTTAGTGCATGTGAATCAAGATTCAAGACTCACTGCTGGAAACTTTTTGTAACTTTTAAGTATAAATGAATAGATGATAAAAAGTCTATTGTAACAAAAACGTCTCAAATTTTTGCGGAAGCTCATTGGCGTAGGTTTTAGGAGAAAACTTATCAAAAAAACTATTTTAGGTCCCAAAATCGGGAAAAACTCACATTACCCTCAATAGTAGACGTGTACCGAAGGGCTTAAAGAGCTTCCCTAACAAAACTACCAGCCCTCTGTAATAGAATAGCTCACCCTTGGAAGGGGCAAATGAGTCATTATATAGTTGCTTGGGGCTCACTCCAGTACTAGTTATAAATAGGGAGTCTCTAGGAGAAAAAGGGGCATCTGGATTATGATTATATCAGTTTATTGTTAGTTTTATCGTTACTACGGCGTTCCCGCCACATATCGACTATCCTAGTGTTTCGTCTCCTCTGTCTACCTATGTGAGTGCATCACACCCTCATATCCAACAATACTACTCCAAGGCTGCCCCTGGTGAAATTTTGAGGACAATTGTCTACTTTCCAAAAATAGGTTAAAATTGACAACAACAGAAACATTTCAAAATTTCGTGGAAGTCCGTTGAGGACATATTATAGCGTTTAGCAAAAAAGAATAGAGCCAAAACAAATCTATTGTAAGTCCCAAAATCAACAAAAACTTACATTAACCTCAATAGTAGACGTATGCCAAAAGGCCTTTAAGAACTTACCTAATAGAAGTACCAATCCTCATATCCAACAATGTTACTCCAAGGCTGCCCCTGGTGAAATTTTGAAGACATTTGTCTACTTTCAAAAAATCGGTCAAAACTGACAAAATCGAAGTATATAACCCACGATTTTTGGTCAAAAATAGTCCCGAAACAAAAACATCTCAAATATTTGTGAAACCTCATTGGCGTAATATTGTAGCTTTTAGCTGAAAAATTAGAGCCAAAAACCTATTTTAGGTCCCAAAATCGAGAAAAACACACACTGGTGGCCTCTATAGGAGACGTGTGCTGAAAGGGCTTAAAGAGCTTGCTTAACAGCCCTCATATCCAACAAAGATACTCCAAGGCTATCCTTTGTGATGTTTTAAGCACATCTATCAATTTTAAAAATATTGGTCGACATTTGCCAAAACCGAAGTATACAATCCACTGTTTTGAGTCCAAAATGGTCCTGAAATAAAAACATCTCAAACTTTGGTGGAAGCCCTCTAACGTAATATTTTATGTTTTAGCTGAACAATTAGAGCCACATACAAATTCTAGGTCCGAAATTCAATTTATCTCACACCTGCCTCAATGAGACACCTGTGCCGATAGAACATAAAGAGCTTACCTATCACAAGTACCAGTCCTCGTATCCAACAAAGATACTCTAAGGCTGTCCATGGTAAGCACATTTGTCAAATTTAAACAAATTGGTCAAAATTAGCGAGACCAAAGAATGGAAATCCATGGATCTGAGTCCAAAATGGTCTGGAAAAAAAATCTCAAAATTTTGTGGATGATTTCTAGCGTAATATTATATGTTTTAGCGGAACCATTAAAGCCCAAATGTCAATTCTATGTCCCAAATTCGGCTAAAACGCACACTAGCCTCAATGAGACCTGTGCCGAAATGACATAAAGAGCTCACCTATCACAAGTACCAGCCCTCATATCCAACAAAAATACTCCAAGGCTGTCCATGGTGTAGTTTTGAAAACATTTGTCTATCAAAACAAGAATCGTCAAAATTGGCCAAAACCAAAGTGTATATTCCACTGTTTTTGGTCCAGAGTTGTCACGGAACAAAAACATTTCAAATTTTGGTGGAAGCCCTCTGAGGACATATTATAGCTTTTAGCAAAAAGAATAGAGCCAAAAAACCTATTCTAAGTCCCAAAATCAACTAAAGTTTACATTAACCTCCATAGGAGACATGCGGGGAACGACCTTAAAGAACTTACCTAATAGAAGATTAGAAGTACCAGGCGTCATATCTAACAATTTTACTCGAACACTACCCGTGGTGATGTTTTGAGAACATTTGTCTACTTTCAAAAAAGTCGGTTAAAATTGACAAAAACTGAAGGATATAGTCCACTGTTTTTGGTCAAAAAATAGTGCGTGAACAAAAACATCTCAAATTTTTGTGGAAGCTTATTGGCGTAATATTGCATGTTTTAGGAGGAAAATTAGGGCCAAAAAAACTATTTTAGGTCCCAAAATGGAGAAAAACTCATACTAGCCTCAATAGGAGACGTGTGCCGAAAGGACTTAAAGAGCTTGCCTAACAAAACTACCAGCCCTCGTATCCAACATTGTTACTCCAAGGCTGCCCCTCGTGAAGTTTTGAGGACATTTGTCTACTTTCAAAAAATCAGTCAAAATTGACAAAACCGAAGTATATAACCCATGGTTTTTGGTCAAAAATAGTCCCGGAACAAAAACATTTCTCATATTTGTGGAAGCTCATTGGCTTAATATTGTAGCTTTTAGCAGAAAAATTAGAGCCAAAAACTTATTTTAGGTCCCAAAATCGAGAAAACGCACACTAGCCTCTATAGGAGACCTGTGTTGAAAGGACTTAAAGAGCACCTAAGAAGAGTAACAGCCCTCTTATCCAGCAAAGATACTCCAAGGGTGTCCATGGTGATGTTTTGAGCACATTTTTCAACTTTAATATTGGTCAAAATTTGCCCAACCCGAAGTATACAATTCACGGTAATATTTTAATGGAAGCCCCCTGGCGTAATATTTTATGTTTTACCCGAACAATTAGAGCCAAATTCCTATTTTAGGTCCGAAATTCGACTAAAACACAGTAACACACACTAGTCTCAATGAGGCACTTTGCCGAAAGGACATAAAGAGCTTACCTATCACAAGTACCAGCCCTCATATCCAACAAAGATACTCCAAGGGTGTCCATGGAGAAGTTTTGAGCACATTTGTCAAAATTAAAAACATTGGTCAAAATCAGCCAAACCAAAGAATAGAAATCCATCGTTTTGAGTCCGAAATGGTCCTGAAAAGCAGAACCATTAGACCCAAATATTATTTCTATATCTTAAATTCGACTTTAAACGCACACTAGCCTCAATGAGACACCTGTGCCGAAATGACATAAAGAGCTTACCTATCACAAATACCAACCCTCATCCAGCAAAGGTACTCCAAGGCTTTCCATGGTGTAGTTTTGAAAACATTTGTCTACTAAAACAAGAGTGGATAGAATTGGCCAAAACTGAAGTGTATAATCCACCTTTTTTTGGTCCAATATTGTCCCGGAACAAAAACATTTGAAAACTTCTTCAAGGAGCTCCTATGCTCATCTTATGCTGTTGTCATGTCCATATTATGTACTCTATTCCATTGATATTTGATTAGCTGGTTTCTCTTGAATAATATTACCTCTTCTTTCTTTTATGTTTTTGTGGTTGGTGATTATTTGTGCCTTACATGTGCAGCTCAGACAGAAAATTGCGTCTGCTACATCAGCCCTTAAATCTGTTTTTGGGAAAGACCAACCGGAGCAGGGGATGGATGCTGTAAGCTTAGCCTTTTATATTCCAGAGCGGACATCTTCTTTCTTCTTATGAAAACAATTTTAACCTGCTATTGTTTGTGCTCAGGCTGGCAAATTGAAGAGTCTACAAGAGAGGATGGTGAAAGTAAGGGAGCTGTTTCGAGATGTAGAATCCACAGAGTTTGTTATAGTTACAATCCCAACGGTAATAAGATCATGCTCTGAATAGAGTTTGCTGTAATTTACAATCCACAGTTGCTCTGAACAGCTATTAGGAATACAAAGGTGGGAGTTTACCATTGGCAACCAATGCACGGACTAATTATTGGTCTGACATTATTGTTGTGGATGTCTGATGCATGATCACCTCTTCTCACACATAGCCTTTAAGACAAAACACCTAGTCATTGCTTATTGTTGTGCACCTCACTGTGGATATAGAAGTTCAAATCGTGAAGCATTGTGTTATAGTTTGATCTCCCACATCAACAGTTTCTGTTTCCTACCCAGGTCATGGCTATAAATGAATCATCAAGACTCTGTGCGTCGTTGAAGAAGGAAAATGTCCCTGTCAAGAGGCTTGTTGTAAATCAGCTTTTACCACCATCAACATCAGATTGCAAATTCTGTGCTATGAAGAGGAAGGTGCGTAGTACATTTCCTAATTACCTATGCATCAGTTAAATGTGAGATGCACAGTTTTGTTTTTCGAAAGCCCAACACCACTTCCTGGGGTCTTTCTTGCACTCCTGAGTTTCATATCCTGGGCAGAAGAAAGCAAAATTCGTCGTATGAAATGATTCTCGGGAAGGTTTTTCAAGCACAATTTCGGAGAAGATACAATATACATGAACAAATGAGATACCAAAAAATACGACTAAGAAAAACATTGTAGTCCCGCCACGGCTACACAGCTAGCCAACCACCCCAACAAATTAGAAACTTTCCTTTGAAATTGAAGGGGCCACCCAACCAAACTAATACTTTATCTAGAGTTACTAGAATGCTTAATTATCAATGACCTCAGGGTCTAAGATGTAGATTAATTTTACAAAAGGTCCCTCGCCTTGGTGGGACGCCAATGTGCGGTCGGGCTGCCCTTTCTTTTCAACAAAACTCTAATAAATTGGAAAAATGTATCTACATATTACAATTACAAACCCAATACATAAGATATTAAGGTCCTTTAATGGAAGGACAGGCTGACAGCCTCACATAATCTGCTAGAGGACAACTATATAAGGTTGAGATGGCGCCAAGGCATAGATTGCAACAATGACCTAACCATGTTTGAGGCGGTGGGCTTACTGTTGCGCACCATGGCTTAGATAGGTGGACTTAGTTTACTGAAAACATGTTAGCAAGAGACCAAACTAGAAGAGAGGAAACTCATATATCTAGGATATTATAGAAATTTCACAGATCTCGGATGGAAACCTTAACCTGGGAAAGCTGATGGGCACTGTAGAAAAATTTGGTTGATGAATGAGGAAGGAGATTGTAGACAAAAGGATGCTGACGGACCTGCTGGCCAAGTTTCTAGAGTTCGCTGTTTAGGGTTCTTTCTAAGAGAGAAGATGGAGTTTCTCTCTAAACATTTCACCCTTCTCGGAAAGACTCATTGATTCAATGCAGAAGAGGATTAATTGGATTTGTCGATGTCAAACTCAAATAGTCAAATGCCTCTTTGCAGATCATTATGTGGAACCGAGGAAGTATTGTCCTTATAGAATTTCACATTCCGGTGGAATGAAACTCCAAACTTCCAACATTGCCCGATTTTTCATGCTACTGCACTAACTGCAGTATTTAAATAGCAATAATAAGCGAGATACATAGGCTTTCAATGTTTTTATTTTATTTTATTTTTATTTTTATTTTTTTAATTCTTTGGCTTCTAAGTTCTAAGTATTCTAACTCCAATGTTTCCACCTCAAATTGTATCTTTCCAGGATCAAAAGCGTGCACTTGAAATGATCGAAAGTGACACTGAGCTTTCTCCCTTGACGTTGATCCAGGCGCCATTAGTTGATGTGGAGATTAGGGGAGTCCCCGCTCTTAGGTTTATGAGTGACATTGTCTGGAAGTAAAGGTCCCTTCCGAGTATCACTGACCTGACGCTGAAGCCTTCATATCAAGCTTTTGGTGGCAAGTTTCGCAATCTGGTTGTGCTGTCCCCCGGAACTAGTGTCAGCTAGATTACAGAGCTTCTTCAGACTAGTATGTGGCACCAATTTTGATCCCAATTCGAAATCTTATGTAACAATTCGGACAGTAATCATCAGCACATTACCCTGATATCCATTTAGTATGGCACTTCTTGTATATTTATGATTGATACATTTCTGTCTCTATATCAAATTTAGCACATTAAAAAACAGAAGTCACTCGATCGAGACTCGAACTGCATCCAATGTGTTTCAGACCATATGCCTAATTATTTGAACAGTGATGATGGACTCACAAGGTTTCAGACTTTGAGCTTGTTTAATACACCACTTTTAACTCATCGGAGAACCTGGGGTCGGGAAATGGTAGCGATGCATGAAAAAAAGGTTTTTTTTTCCTGGAGGAAATTGAGGTTTTTGAATTTCTTTTCATTATTGGCAAGATTTTGGATTTAAGGTCCGTCCCAAAAAAAGTTAATGTTAGTCAAGAACAGGTAAAAAAGAAAATTCTAGGGCAGTTTTCTACCTTCAATTTTCCTTTTCCTTGATAACAATCTACGTGATTAATTGTATTGTCATGAGCAAAAATGTGGAAAAAACAATGCATTTGTAGTAAAATGGTCTTTGTTTAAAAAAAAAAAAAGAGATTGGGAACTTATGTTTCACAATTACCCTTTATACTTAATTCACGACATGCATCAATTCGGTGATCCACCATCGACCCTCAATAAAAATTTAAAAACAAAAAAAAAACTAAAGTTTTATCATTTGTGGAATTTAATATTTACCTACTTACACCATGAACCTCCATGGTTCATACACATCATGCATCACCTCAAGACTACTTTCCCAAAGCCAAACTTTCCAAAAATAGACTATGATGAGAATGTGATTTATGAGATGTGATATTGTGTGTGAAATATTTGCATATATTCTCTTTTGAAACATACATAATATACTACCATGTGAAAGAGGTTAATAAAAAGGGACCAGGAATAGTCACTCCTAGAAAAGATCTACTCAACATTACATCAAACAATCTCTTGTCAAATGTCAAATAAATGTATATAAAAAAAAATCACAAATTTAACAAATAAATTTAAATGTACTTGAATAATGTTTCTACATTCAATTGGTTGAAAATAATGCAATTAGGAATTGCGGGGCCTTTAAACGACAGCATCTTACTCGTTCTATTCTATATTAGTTTACCTCCACCCATAGTGTGCCTTAGATTAGACTAGAAAAAGTTCAATTTGTCGGCCAAATTACACCAAATTTTGATCTCTTAATATTTTTCTAGATTTATGTTCTCTTATTTTTCCTATCAATTTGTTGGTTTATTTGGTCGACACAAAGGGCCCATTGTTAGATGTTATTATATTCGTAAACTTATATTAGATTTCACGTAATCAACTTGTAAAATGATTAAAACAACATCTTTAACCCTAACGTATGTGTTAAAGGCTTCCGCCATAAGGCAGGTAAGGGGGGCTCGGATGCACGCAAGTCTTACCCCTATTGAAACATATAAGGACTGCGCACGGATGACTCAAAATGAAAATTGCGTCAAAAATCCCACCGACTGACTGTTACTTTACAAAATAAGAAGCACAGACACTGAACTAAAAGAGCGCAACAGTGAACTTGTAAAATGATTGCAATAAATTATTACGAGTTCAAATTTTTTATATCCCTTTCTCCAGAACAATTCCATAGAGTTGCATGCAAATGAACTAGAAAAGCAAGTCGCTAAAAGGCGCGCATATACAAGAACGTATGTACAGTAGGTTATAGCATAAGATTCCCCCGTTTCTCATGAAGGGGTTGGTCATGAATTACTTAAAAATGTTCGACGTACACTTGTTCACATTATTAAATTAATAGTAGTCATAATCATGATTAAGATGATGATTGTTTTCTGATTATGGAATGTTTACGTGGAGTTAAGCATGATTAGACACATACAAAAGTGATTACTTTCCAAAAACATCGTTTTAAACACCGTATAACTTGTTGAAATTTAAAAATTCGGTATCTTAAATCATTTCAAAGGCCATGTTAGGATACCTAATTGTTGAATCAATGAGTGAATGACCCTTATAAGTGATTTGCTATATATAGACTAGTTGATAATAAGTACTATAAACTTATTATCTAATTATTTAATTTATAGAAGTCTCAAATGTACTAGAGAAAATGATGGTCGTTTAAGCAACACGTTAGTTTTGGGAAAATCTTGGCTCACCAAGACAATAATTATGTAAGCTTTATATTTTGACAAATTTAATTCTCTGCAAACGTCATATGATTAATATAATAATTAATGAATTATCCTCAAGAAAAAGAAATTAAACTAGTTTATCTTTATTTTATTTCTTTACTGGTTTTCTCAAATTTTGTATAGCTTTAATTTCTCTTGTATAGTTGTATATGTTTGATTTGAGTTACTAGCTCGTATACTCAAACAAAATGTAAAGAACCTAAAAAAACGGGAGTAAACGACGACTAGTCGACTACTCTATAAGTCTGTATTATCACTAGGCTATGGCGCAGCTCTATTATTGTTAGCTAGGCTCTGAACCATCATATGCGAACCTGCTCATGGAAATGACGTAAAGCTATCAACTTACAAAAGGAGGAGGAGGATGCTTGCTACTTTACGTACTCCTCTTTCTCTATCTCTCTGTGGAGTGTAGTGACGTACCAAACTCCCGATATATACGTCCATGCATTACTCATAGTATAAAAGTTGAGTATGTAATACAATAACGACTTTTTGTATATCGACTCATTATTTATCCATAGTGTATGTGAATTATGTAATCTTAGCTTTCTCTGACTTTCTGATGAATAGATCATCTCCTTATTATAGGGGCCAAAAACCCTAAACCTACATCTGAAAACTTAGTAGGAATTTTATCAAACTAAAATGAATCATAAACGAGTTATTACAGTAGTGCAATCTCATCTAACTGAGTCAATTAGAAGCAAGAAGTCGGAAATTGAAGTAAAGGTGATGGATAATGGTGGTCGTAGTTTAATTAATGGTTAAAATGACCGAGTTTACAATTGTTTTAGCCTATTGTTCGAGGTTCCGATTAATTGGATTGAATTCCTTACGTATTACTAAACAAATTAAACTAGTTATCTATCTATTGGCTTCACTCAAAAGTTTTTCCATTATTTTTTGAGCCTGTACACTACGGGGAAATAAAACCGGATCAATATTATGATCCAAGATAAGGTCGAAGAAATGGCATGTTGCATGTATACACAAAGTAAATGGCTTTTTGAGCCAATAATGATTGCAAAAACGTAGTAGTGCATAAAATCAAAAGGCGAAACAGTAATTTTGGAACCCTAACAAGTTTTAGGGAGGAGACCTACGTATAAACAGTATATTTATTAGGTGTCTAAGACCAAAAAGTAAGGTCAGTGTAATCCATAATCCAGCAGGAGACCTTTAAAACCATCCACTTTGTCTACAAATTACAGTTGTGTAAATAAATGTATTTAATGGGATTGATGGGACGGTAAATCATAGTAAATGGTCACTTCTTATTTCAATCTTCGATAAAATTTAATCGAAAGATCAGACTTCGATTCGTTTGTACAATAAAATCTTTGATTCTCAGTGATTTGATGTATGTGTTCTTAATAAATCTTACTGTATTAATTATTAATACTACCTTCTTTAATTTATCCCATGGTTAATTGCCTACTGCATGCATGCATGGGCTAGCTTTATCACCTGATGAGTTAATTGTAGCTACAATTTTGGGAAATGACAATTTACGAGCAATGAATGAAAACTATCACTACGAGTCTACGAGGATTATTCTCGGCTCAAATGTTTTGCGGTACTTACTGAGCACTCTATAACTCCTCCGATCGGTTATAACATTCGCGGTCACTATATCCGTTAGATTCAACATCAACTATGCTCCAACCTCGGAATGTTGGCGAAGAACATTATGAAATTGCACAAAGAGTTAAAGGAAACCTTACAACGTTACAAAGGAACTTCAGGACATTATTATAGTTATTCCTTGGATTGGACGAATTATATATCCGAAGAAGACCGGTTAACCGTAGCAAGAGCACGCATACCAAAATACTAGAATTGGTCGTCGTGAATACTAAATAGTATAGTACTCGAAATAAATGTGCAATGACATACCACTTTCTTTGTAACACCCGATAGAATTACTTGACACGTATGTAACACTGTGATGTTCCCTAAAAAACGTTTTTTTTTTTTGCTAAACAAAAGAATACCTGAGACTTAACCTATCCTCCTCTTGGTACATCCGATCTCTTCTTTGACTATCTAGTTTTGGAGCTGCCACCGGTTCTTTTACGCCGTTGGTAGTCGCCGTCTAATCTAATCGAAAAGACGAAAACTGAGGAATTAATCTTACTCTAAACCAGAATAATTGGGCAAGATCAAGATATATAGTGAGATTCACACGTTGGCGAATAGCCCAATAGGCAATATGAGACGTGACAATTACTCCAGTTTGAAGCAGAACGTACGTAGTCAAGGGGAATATGAGCATCAAAAATACATCAAAGATAGACTGGTGTAGATTGTTTTGAATCAAATTGACTGGAAACCCAGAAAGAAGGTTGTTTCAGATTATTGCAGTCTATAAAAGATAAGATAAGACACATCCCTCCTTCTCTGATCTCCGGTGTCCAATCCACAACTACAGTGTTGGTTCCCAACCAACTGTTACGAATTTTCATTTCTTCGAACGTCATTTGTTTGTTCTCTCGTAGTCTCGTGGTCTTTACTCTAAAAGCCGGTTATTCTCACATTCTTAACAATCGCCTTAATAGTCGTATGTATTTGTACCCTGGCCTCTTGATTAATTGATTGAATAGAATATATATGCATGTTAATGCGGATCCGGAGTATTCACTTAGGATGCTTAGGAGAAGAGATGAGCAACGGAGTGTTGTTTATGGGTTCCACTCGTTAAAAGTAAAACGATTCGAAAATTATTTATGATCATAGAATATACGAGTACAAATCTGTTATGACTTATTGTTATTTTTCTATTTTGTGTGATCCACTTGGTTGCAAGTTTCAACCTTACATGTCCCTGATCCTAGGCGGGTCGGTCCGGTCCAGTCCGGTTTAAAGACCATTGAGCCCCTGCAAAACAGAAGACCAAATTTAATTAGTGGATAACCGAATAACCTCTAATCAAATTCATAACAAAAGATACAGTAATAAACATCTAATCGACTAAGTTAATTTTGGTTGGTCCTATACTCCTGTCCACGTTAAATCATGTCTTCTGATCTGCCCTCATTTACATCTATAGGTCCCTATCCAATTTTCAATAAATCATCATTACATAGAGAATACTTTTCAAGTCTTTTGCCTAATTGACAAAAGAAATTGTGACTGGAATGTCTCTTTAATTAGTTGCGTTGGAGAAAAAATCCAAGAAAACTTAGCTTTGTATCAATACATAAATAAAACACAATATAATGGGGTTTCGGGTTCAAATTTTAGGACCCTCCTCGTCTCAAGCGAATTTTCAGGACAAGTCGACAAGGTATGGAGAGTTGTCTGTGCATCTATCATCCATGTTTCAAACCGAAATGATATTCACTTAGTGTAGATTTTTAAGATAAAGAATGGAGACTTTTTCAATCTATCACTCATGCATCAAACCCAAAGGACATCCACGTGAGTCTTGAGGGGGCATGTCAAGATATTAAACCAATTTTCCGACCTCAAATAATCATCAATTTAAACTTATTAATTGTCGAAATGGTTATGTTAGAGGATTAAGGAAGTATTCCTTATTGTATTAGGAATATGATTAGGGAATATTAGACTTATGGTAGGAATAGTATTATGGAATAATAGGAGTAGATCTCCGCCTTGCGGTACAAGTTATATAACGATATAAATAGGGGTTCACCCCTCATCAATAATAACACGACAATAACAACTATCTTCCCCAACCCTAACAACTACCATGATAAGATGTAATTAGGGTTGGGGAAGATAGTTGTTATTTTCGTGTTATTATTGATGAGGGGTGAACCCCTATTTATATCGTTACATAACTTGTACCGCAAGGCGGAGATCTACTCCTATTATTCCATAATACTATTCCTACCATAAGTCTAATATTCCCTAATCATATTCCTAATACAATAAGAAATACTTCCTTAATCCTCTAACAGGTTCCGTAATACACATATATCCACAGTTCCACACTTATGGCAAAAATAGAGAATGAATGAAGAGAGACATATCATTACGGACTAACATATCATCAATCGATCTCCAATGACATGAACATAATATTTATTATTATATGATCCAACTATGCAGCGTTTATCGATTCTCAACGCCACAGTAGCAAGCCATAATGAAACACTTTCAATAATATATTAGTAATATTCTTTCATACGCCCATAACTCCATAATTATGTACGCGCACCCGTTTTCATATTCGTACTTTAACATAGTTTTTTTTAATGTAAATTTTTTCTTATTTAATTTAATCTAATTGGATGTACTTTAACTACAATATCATACATGTGTTGTTTTTTTTTTTTTTTGAAATTAAATGTGTTGTTTGTTACAAGTGTGTAAATTTATTTACTTATCAATTTATTTTCACTAAAGTACATGAAACAATGCTCCTAAAATAAAATTATGGAGAATTTGTGATTATATATACACTTGGAAAGTTGGAAGTATAGAACACTGTAGACATTCTAGAAATATCAAAAGAAGAACGCAAAGTAATAGAAAGAGCGAAAGGGGACAAATACAAAGGCGACATATATAGTCACGGATTATGTAGCAAATATTTTCCCATGGCGATATGCTGCTTCTTAAAGTTTGGACGTTACCTACCATGGGTTATAAAATTTATTAATGATATTATTGTATGACCTGATCAGAACCTAGAGATGGAATCGACATTCAAAGTGTCCCACTAATCCCTTTTTATCAGTTTTCTCCGTTCTCTTCCTTTGCTCAAATACTACGTACTCCATTTCACTAGGTATATAATATACAAAGTACTATACTACAAACTATATATGTTGTGTACATGTACACTAGAAAGCGATAATAATAGTTGAAATGTTACACACTTTTTTTTCTTTTTTTTGTCGAAGGATGAAATGTTAAACACTAACAATTGATCATCATAACAATCTCCGTGTTTTTAAGACAGTACACTTAACACTGTTATGCAGAGTGTAACATTTCTACATAATATTCAACACATCTGCGAGTTAATACATGTTCTCTTATTTGAATTTGTGTAATTAACTTGTCAAGCATGCATATATGATTTCCTAAATCACGTAGATAATCCCATTCTTAACATTATTATAAAAGATTCATGTGTTTCGATTACAATATTAATTAAAAATTCGATCAACGTCCTACAAAAATACAAAGTAAGATCGAATATGACCCAACAAATGATGGTTTAGGGGATTTGGGGAGGGTTAATGTCTCATTGTCATCCTACATTACGATAGGGCATAGTGGTAATGATAATACGGAGTACTAGATAGAATGGACATAGAGAGTACAGTGGAGCGTGGATCAATTAGTTGTTTATCTCTATGGAAATAGGGTTGCCTTACATTATTACGTGAAAATGTACCTACCTAGTAATAAAGAACTCAGATTATCTCAAATTTATAAGATTATGATTAAAAACCTTTTATTTCAAACTTCTCCGCCTTTTCAGAGTACGTTACTACTCTTCCCTTGCAGATTTTCAACTACCAAGATCGTTTCATACATGACTTTTAAAATTTTGAAGACATGCGTGAATTCTAAATCCTAAATTCCTATGCTGACGCCCGATAATCTCCTTATTATTAGTTATTTTTCCTCTTTCATTCTCTCTGTCCCGCTACAAACTCCATATTTTCATAAAAAAGAATTGCTCACATATTCAACTAAAGTAAGAAGTTTGATTTAGAACGAAAAGAGATTATAAAATAACCATGGCTTAAAAATGACCATATAGATCAGCAATAGGGTACAAAAAACATGGCCAATGATAGTAGTTGATAAGATATGTGAGAATAATTTTCTACAATTCTATGCAGCCCATTTCATAAGAGTTGGCTATACACAATTTCCATAAACTTGCAAAAATCAAAGAGACCAAACGGAGAAAGAAAGCGTGGACAAAGAGGTAAAGCAAAGTGGAAATAACAAAGGAATAGGCAAACAAAGATGTGATTCCTTGGCCACCAAAAATATATTATGCCCCGTTATAGATTAGCCTCCTCCTTTGTATATAAATATAGGTCTTATTATAAAAGACTCTTATAGGCCCCTATTCCTCCCTCCCCCTCGATTTGATATTTCATCCCCACCCTTCCCCCTCTTTTCCTCTCTTCCTTTGCCACTTGTCCTATTTGCTACGTACTCGCTTTCGCTTTCGCTTCCTTGAACTGTTAACGTGTGTTTGGATACGATTTATTTTTACATTTTAAGGCGAAACGTATATATTCGGGAACTAAACGAAAGGAGAATTGATTCGTGTTTTGATGAGTATTTTACAATACTTTGACAGTTTGGAACTCCTATATATTTTCGCCTGGAACTAAATTAGTAAAAGAGTATGATTTGAACTTATTTGATCTGAAATTAGATTATTGTATCCGATTTGAGTTAGTGATAAGAATTAAACTCATCATTGATTAAGTTGAAGAAGGTTCTAATATGAGTCTTTTATCTAATATTAGTTTTCCTTCAAGCTTTTCTCCCCCTCCTTTTTGTTGTTCTTTGTAATTATTGTGATAAGATAAAACGAGAAGCCTATTCTTTGCCGGACTTTCACGCCCACATTTGTCTTACACAATTGTCATTGAGCAATGCTATCGAATGCTTTTATTGACTTGTTTCACTAATTATGGTTCTAATAATTCTAATCATGTTGATTATTAGTTGGTACTTGGGACAAATTATAATAGAGCTTTGAAGAGAAAGTTGCTAGTGTTAATACAAATGTAGTTAGCTCGCGCGACTCCTCATGATTTCGTAGATTGTAGTTATCTGAGTGCGTATTACAGAAAGTCATACTCCATATATAGTGAGGAGTTCTAGGGTGTTCGACAAGTACCGCAAAACACCATACTAAATCACTTTTAAAATAACTTAATAAATTTTCCTAAAAGGAAAAAATTACCATGTTATATTAGATATAGTTTGTATAATGTATATATAAGCATAAAAGATTAAATAAATGCAATTAACCATTTTTTTCTATTTTTTTGGTTATTTACAATATAATTTATAAAATACTCCGTATATCTATATAAAAATAATGGACGGTGTAGATTGATTTTTAACATTATGGATGGTTGAGATGATGGGTCTTATGGTACTTTGCGGTACTTGTCAATGACCTTAGAATTACTCATAGTATATACGTACTACTCCCTCCATACAATATAGCTTTAAATTGGATATTTCGAAATTATGTGGCTATATATCCTTGATACTAGTCATAGCACTTTGCTTAACACTGTTACGAGTTTAATACTCAAAACTTATTTCACAATCATATTTTTAGGGTTGTTCGGTTTCATAGGTTGAATAGCTCGAGTTGCAATCCACTCTTATTCATCTCACTACATTACGATCGTGTATTTCTCATGTGGACGTATAATACATTAATAAAGGCATAAAAATACCTACTCCATTAATTATTTTGGTACATACTCCGTATATAGTAGCATAATGCTGTCAGGTGAAGATATGAGGATTTGAACCCTTGATAACAAATATGTTAATTTTCAAACCACTAAGTCAACCTTGAACATGACCAATCCCAAAACATAATAATATCTACTCCTTTTTACGTTTACTCCTTCCGATTTAAAAAGATTTTCCTGTTTCATTTTGCCGTTTTGAGTTGACATGTTAGAGACTAATTCTAAACCAAATGAAACCCCCGATTGCAAATCAAGTAGACTTGGTAGATTACAATGCCGAATAAAATGTTTACTAAATTTTACAACAAGTTAACGATTTATTTGGTCTAAAAATAACTATCAGCATGACATTTCAAAACTGCAAAAAGAAACAGGAAAATGTCTTTCAATCGGAGGGAGTGTATGGTTTGACGAGTTTATACAATACTCTGTAGATCATTATAATACGGAGTAATTCAATTCAATGCATCAAACTAATTAAATCAAAATTGAATGTGACTCTACCAAGATGATAGAAGAAGGTCATGTCTAATTATTCTCATGGGATGTTAATGTTATACAGTACTAGTCTTCTGGGAAAAGAAACCCCTATACTACTTTGCTCTAAATAAACCTGAATGAATTAAAGTAAATAATTACTCCACTATAATTTGATTTTTTTTCATATTCATTAACAGTAAAAATAAAATAAAAATGGCAGTGTAATCCTCACTCTTCAGTTCAGTGTCACTGCCAACTGCAAGAAAAGAGGGGGGGTCTTAAGTTAGCAGCAGGAGCAGGGGGCAGGAGCAGTATTCATTCATCGGGAACCAAAGAGTTTTAGAGTTAGTACTCTCTCTCAGTCTCTCTCTCTCCTCTTGACTCTAGCTTTCTCCTGAAGCCTCTGCATTCATCGCGTGCACTCTCTGCTCACAATCCCACTACTCAAACTAATTACCCAAAAATAAATTCTCATAATAACCCGGCATTTCTGTGCTGTTTTTTATCTGCACAAGTAAATATTACCCCATGCAATCTTCTACTACTTATTTCAATAAAGTAAAATTTACCCAGAATACCCATTTTGCTGCATTTCTCAGATTCCCCCTCTTTTCTTCATCAAATCAAGTAATATTTAATAAATCCAATTTTCTATATCAAATAAACAATCAAATAAATAAAGAGTTTTATTTATTTATTTATTTATTATATGCTGTGAATATAGTTCTATATTGTCAGCAACCATGAAATGACCTGCTTAAATCAATAAAGTAAAAAAATACCCAGATTACCCATTTGGCTGAACTTTTCTGTGTTACCCTTTTCATGATCAAATGAAGTAAAAATTATATTAATATAAATAAGTATTAATAATGATATGAATATATTACTTCTACTCAAAGAGATTACCCTGTTTCTTTTTGCAGTTTTAAGTTGCATGTTGGGGACTATTTGTACACTAAATGAAAGATCAGTTTATCTTGAAATTAAGTAGAGTTGGTTGACTGCAATGGAGAATGAAATACTTACTAATTTTTAAAGCAATGGAACGGTTCATTTGGTCTAAATATAGCTCCCAACGTGGGAACTCAAAATTGCAAAAAGAAACAGAAAAATCTTAGGAGGGAGTATATATACTATAAAATATGAAAAATTCAGATTTACCCTTTTCATGATCAAAAGAAGTAGAAATAAGTAAATGACAACAATATGATAAATGGTGTAATATGCATAAATAAAAGGAAAACAATGGAGTAATAATAATTAAGGGATGGAGGAGAGAGATGTGAGTGAGTGAGTGAGTGAGTGAGTGAGTGAGCAGAGAGAGAGAATAGATAGAGTGAAGATGACGACAACTATCACTTAATAAACCAGTGGGTTTTTCTTAGGATTTTGCTGTAAAAAGCCTGGTTTTTGTGTAAGCTTGAAATCCGGGAGACCCCCACTCTCTCCTCTTTGCCCAAACTTCAATTCATACTCCTACTCACTCCTACTCACTCCTACTTGCTTCTTCACTCTCTCTCTCTCCTCCCCAAACAAAATTGTAATCAGGAAATAAAGGGCAAACAGTGAACATAAAGAGCATAATGAGACAAGACAAATTGTTTTGTATTTTTTTATGTGTTTTAGGTAGAAGAAGGGATCAAACTTTTATTACGTAACAGCGACTACAAAATTCAACCCCGTAAACCGAAACGATACTAGTCAATCGATTCCTACATGAGTTGTAATATGTATCGCCTTATTTTCCAATCTACAAACATACTGTACATGGCTAAAGTTACCGAAACAATTGCTACGAGAGATATTCAGACCATTTAAAACAATATATTACGAAGATACAACATATAAAACCATAGAAGTTCCATCATCAAGCCGAACTCGTCTTACATACTCCGTAAATTAGTCGAGTTGTCATGAACATAAATCGAGAGGCTGAACATCTAAAACCATAGAAGGGCCACTATATCAACCCAAACTCGTGTTATATACTCCGTAAATTAGTCAGGTCGGCATAAACAAAAATTACGAGGCTGCATGCAACATCTAAAACTACAGAAGGGTTACTATCAACACAAACTCATATTACATACTCCGTAAATTAATAAGATCTGTAAATTAATAAGATCTGTATAAACTGTAATAATATGCGTCGCCTTATTTCCCAATCTACGGACACGACTAAAGTTACCAAAATGATATGTAAAGGAAAGATTAACATCCAAAACAGTAAAACCAAAGTAGCTACACTAAAGACTGAGACTTGTTGTTTTTACTTTTTACTTTTTGTTGTTACTACTATAAAAAAAAATAATAAAAAAAAATGTATTATATATTTACAGAAAGTTATGGTGTGACATTTTTTCTTGTGTTTTTTTTTTGGGTAGGAGAGAGAAAATAATACTAATACTAGTACTAGAGTATGGAGAGTGGTGGGAATAATAATAATAACAATAACAATAATAATAATAATAATCTGATGGAAAATAATAATGGATTATATCCTTTGATTATGATTCCTCCACCCCTATCTCTTCACCACCATCATAATCATAATTCACATCACAACCACAACAACAACCACAACCACAACAACAACAATAACACCAACAACAAGCTTTGTTGTTCATCTGCTTCTTGTTCATCAACAGCTGCTGCAGCTGCTGCTGCCGCTGCGGCCGCAACCGGGTGTTATGATCATCTGATGGAAATGGAAAACCAGCAACACCAAAACCAGCAACAACAACAACAACAACAACAACAAAATCAGCAACACAACAACATTAACCTTAATAGTTGTTCAAGTGGTGGTAGTAGTAATACTAGTATTAAAGCTAAGATTATGTCTCATCCTTACTACCCTCGTCTCTTATCTGCCTTTGTTAACTGTCAAAAGGTTTAGTTTCTCTCTTCTCTTTTCTTTCCATTTTTTGTTTTTTACAAGATCTGAGCTTCTTATATGAAAAAACCCATTTTGTTGAGTCATGGTGAAGTTTTTCATTTGTTGGGTTTTTGAATTTTGATAATCTTGTTCTACCTTTAAGAAGATTTAAAGGTCAAAATTCCCTTCTTTTTGGATAAAATTTTGAGGGTAAAAAAAAAAACCCTACAGTAAAATTTCCAAGTGTTACACTTGTGTCATTAATTTCATAATGATAAAATGTGTTAGCTAGACATGAAAATATGAACTAGAGTGACATAAAAGTTTTAAACATTCTGTAGTACACATACATGACATACTCCGATACTCGTTTGTACAACTAGTCGTAAAATGATTTGGGGTCGGCTAATATATATTTTCTCGTATGTGAAATAATGCAGGTGGGAGCGCCACCGGAAGTGGTGGCAAGATTGGAGGAAGCAGATGCAATGACAATGAATCGCAGTGGAGGAGGAGGAGGAAGAAATGGAGGTGGATATATAGGAGAAGATCCAGCTTTGGATCAATTTATGGAAGCTTATTGTGAGATGCTTACTAAATATGAGCAAGAATTAACAAAGCCTTTCAAAGAAGCCATGCTGTTTCTCTCAAGAATTGAGTGTCAATTTAAAGCCCTAGCTCTCTCTTCTTCTTCAGACTCTCCCTCTTCTGGTGATCATCATCCTAAATCTTGTTTTGTTTTGGAGTATCTTCTTTGTGAAGTTTAGTGTCATGATCTTATTGTTATTAGTGTGATGTTTTATAGTAATGTTTTGGCATTTAAAAACTTGATCTTGTTGTTATTAATTATTAGTCCACTACTACTAGTAAATCTTTTGATTGATTTGGAGTGGTGTTGATACTACTATTATACTGTGCATGTGCATGTTTCCAAGATCTCAACCTTGGAACTTTAATAGTTTTTCTCTCTCTTATCTTTCTTTTCATTATGGTGTTGTCCATTCTTGCATAATTGGTTTGTACTTGCTTATTTTTATGTGTTCTTGGAAGTAGGGTTTTGCAGCCATAGCATGTTTGTGTCTCTGAAGATTTCTTTATGTTTTCTCTCCCAATGTTTATTTAGTTCTCTAATCTTTTGAAAAATGCCTAGCTAATCTCTCTTCTAATCTAGACTTGGTTTCTTATTTGGTTATATTATTTGATCCCAAGAAACTTTGCTCAAGAAGATTCTTCTGCATAGGTTTTAAAATTTCTGATGAATTCCCAGCTATTTTATGTTTATGCTGTTAATTTTTTTTTATTGGCTCTTTATAAATAATGTTGTATTCTTCCAGGAGCCTAAACGTTGGGAATCGTAGTCGATTTTAAGTATCATTGTCGTGCTCCCGCCTCTATGAATTTCGTTACCAAGTAGTCTTACTTTTGTATAGTAATGTTCTGAATGGTGATCGATTCATGTGCTTCATCTTGATAGCTTTCTTGCTTATATGTACATTACTTTTGTGTAGTAATGTTCGGAATGGTGGTCGATTCATGTGCTTCATTTTGATCGCTTGCTTGCTTAGATGTACATTACTTTTGTGTAGTAATGTGCGGAATGGTGGTCGATTCATGTGCTTCATTTTGAACACTTGCTTGCTTATAATGTACATTACTTTTGGTGTAGTAATTAATGTTGTTGATCTCTGGCTTCGTTCTTTCTCGTTAACGACTTCATCCGTCAATGGGTCATAATATATTACACGAATAATCATGTACCTATATGTGTATGTCCACGGAATTGTTTCTCTTCAAGTCGAAACATGTAGCTTTTTATTATGAAAATTTGCCCTGTTTGATGTGCCGAAAATCTTTGTATTGAAGATGATGAATGCGATCATAACATTAATAAAATTTGAAATAATGGTGGTGCTGGTTTTATGGCCCCTAAGAAAGAAAGAGGTGGGGTTATACATAAGTCTATTTAGTTGCACATGTAATACATATATATGTATGTGATAGTACATTTCCCAGATCTTGATTTGGAAGGAAGTATGATAGAGTTTCATCCTACTGGAATCTTAGGTATACTGTATTCATCTAGTAAAGCTCTTCCTCAATTATATCATATCATATCATATTGTATGTTTTCTATGCATATATATGATATATGTGTGGCATAGTTGTAGCAATTGCAAATATAATTCTTTATATTTGATTGATGAGAAATCCTGCAATAAGTCTTCGTTCATGCAATTTTCATCTATTCTAGCAGGCTTTTAAGAGTCTGAATTTTATGTCACTTCGCAACACAGCGTGGGACATGCATTATTATAGAAGACCTATAATGCTAGTATAAGTCATAAGAGTTGAGAGATCATAGGAATCTGATCAATTTGCGAGCTTGAAGAATTTGGTCCTCATATATATGCATTTGGTGTGATGAGGCTAAAGCTTTTTGTCGGGTGCTAATAGTAGCAGCGACAATTTCATATAACGGGTCGTGTTAGCTAGCTAGCTAGCCCCAAATCGTTAATGGGATTAAGGTGTTGGTGGTAGTGATTACGTTTTTTGGTCACTCGAAATCTTTTGTTGTGTTGATACTTCAATCATTGGAATTGATTGTGCTTTGTGACATTTCAGAATTTATTTAATTCAGATAGTCATACTAGCCCTATAGATGTTATGTGCATTACTACCTCTCATTCAAATGTAAATCGGTCTTCTTATTTTGTTCGGCATTTGCTGTTCATGTGTTGGCTTACTTGGCTATAATGCTAAATAAAATACCGAATTTTGGAACATGTTTTGACGGGATTTCTCAGCAGGAGCTTGTGGCGAGATTGCTGATAGGAATGGATCATCCGAGGAAGACATTGACGTGAACAATAACTTCATTGATCCTTCAGCAGAAGACAGGGAATTGAAAGGCCAGCTGCTTCGCAAGTACAGTGGATACATTGGCAGTCTGAGGCAAGAATTCCTGAAGAAGAGGAAGAAGGGTAAACTTCCCAAAGAAGCCAGGCAACAATTGCTTGATTGGTGGAGCCGGCACTACAAATGGCCATACCCTTCAGTACGTTAATCCTCCATTCTCTTAATTTGATTATTTATTTATACTGTACTTTCAAATAAATCAAGGTTAATTACGCGTTTTTTACTTGTTACTGTCATGTTTGATTTGCACTGCCTTACATATACTTCGCTAATTGAAGTCGTCATTATGAGATCAAGTAATTCATCATCTTTTATTTAGCATTTTTAACGGGGGCCTGCTTGGAAAGTGATGGTTTCGATCACTATATATAGTGGGCACCTGTTTGATGTTAGATTTTTGTGTGTAGTTTTCGACATGATGTAACCTGCAGTTAGTATAGGTGACCAATCACCTCAATAAGACACCTGAAAAGCTACTTGGCATATGTTGTCTTGAATTATTGTTAGTTGGAACGTCGGTTAATTAGACGGTTATTAGTGTATAATCAATGGAATCATCTTTGCATAATCAAGGAAGTCTGAGCTCTGATCTTGGAGCATACATGTTTTTGATTAATTGTCTTAGTTCTGTATTGTAATCAGACACGTATTTAGCTGCATTACGGGTATCTTATCGGTATTGCAGCTTATCTAACTGGTTTTTTCGATGTTTACATGACAGGAATCACAGAAGCTTGCGCTCGCAGAGGCCACAGGGTTGGATCAGAAGCAGATAAACAACTGGTTTATCAACCAGAGGAAAAGGCATTGGAAGCCATCAGAGGACATGCAGTTTGTGGTGATGGACGGTCATCCTCACTACAATTACATGGACAATGTCCTAGGCAATCCTTTCCCCATGGATGTCAACCCAACTCTTATGTAAGTAAAAAGAGAAAAATCACCATAATCATTAAGAAGAATTAGCCATGGTTATTTATGAGTAGCGTGCGTACTTATATTATATAAAAAATTTGTAACTAATTAACCTTTACAATGGTTCGAGACTCCTAGATGATATGGGTCATTATATGGCTATGTATCTTAGTAGAGAATTTTCCAAGTTCATGTATATTTTGGATATGTTAGGGTTAGAACTAGCCAACCCATCCAGTTCAACTCTAGTCGGGCTACCAAAGTTGGTTTGTATGAGTCGTTATGAATGGAGTTGCGGGTTCTTCAATTTCGAGGTAATGACATTCTATGTTGATGGTTGTGTAATGACCATTCTGCTTCGGTTTCCATAGCAAGCCATGTACAACTGGTACAAGTATAGTGTCTAGCCAACTTCCCAAGGCGCAAGGTGAAAAGTTCGGTTTGTGCTCGACGACTATCAACGGGAAGCATGACATGCATATGGTTGAGTCGTTGTTCATGGCGTGCACATACTCGATCAGGTCATATTTGGTTCCTAATGATCATTCAGAGTCTCGGACATTCGTTTCCCTCGGCATGCATATTTGACCAACGTACAAATTCCATGCTGTAGTGGTACTGTATACCCAAAACTTGGTATTATTACGTGAGTACAACTCGTGCCTCTACAATAAATACGAACAACGACCCAAAATTTGAATCAAAATGTCACGTTGAAAGGATTCTACACTGTACAACTACTTCATCGTACGCATCCAAGGTCGCGTTTTAAGGACTTCAACTTCATACTAGTCTTAACTACAGTTGATTGAAATGAATGAATAGTGTCACGTTAATACTTTCATTCGTAGGACTGTAGGAGTCCAATTTACCCATATAACATTGACTTTGGAAATCGGGGGATACTGACATACTGTAACACCCCAAGGTTGCGCTAACCTCCCTTTATGCTCAACTTGTCATTTTATTACTTTTCGATTACCAAACTATTTCATTCTTTTTGTACGGTGATGATTTTGTCAACACATTAATTAATACAGCAACGGTAGATTCATTGAATTCGGTCCATATAATGGACATATTTGGCTTGTAAGATACTGATTCGGTTTGGCAAAATCATCCGATTTTTATATCATTAACTAGTTTTAAGTATTAATATATCTACACAGGAAAGGGAGGAAAAAAAACCCTCCAAATATATTTACATACCCTAAAGTTAGAATCACTTTTTTCAAACCCAATTCATATAGTATAACCATATAGCTAAAAATGTTGAGTATGTAATTACTCGAAATCAAGAACTGTTTCCAATTTTGTGTCTTTGGCCAATTGTCGACTTTTAGGATCCACAAACAGTTCGAGAGTTTAGTCGAACACACCCTTACTAAAATTGCCTAATTCATTAACTCCGGTCTAAAAACCCTCAAAATAATAAAAGAAAAGAGAGAGTATTTTCTGATGGGCCTATATGATAATCCACAAAATAAAATTTAAAGGTTCTCCAAGACTATTGCATGGCCCATGGGTCAATTCCAGTGTTTAGCTAGGCCCACCTAGCTAGAAGTCAATTGATGGAATGAATTGGCCAATGCCTCAATCGTGGCATCTCACCCCAAAAAACATGCTCAATAGTTTCGATTACACGCTAACAATTTGTATATACACCCTCCTAACCACTAAGATTTTCCCCTTCGTTTTTTTTGTTTTGAAAAGCTATATTTGGAGCTAGTTTTATACCAAATGAAAGATCCGGGTTTACCTTGAAATAAAGTGGAGTTGGTAGAATCCAATGCATAACAGAATATGTACTATACAACAATTGAACGATTGAACGATTCATTTGGTCTAAAAGTAGCTCCAAACATGCCTATCCAAAAACTGTTTCCGAAAGGAGGAGATCATTTTGGGTAGGAGGGAGTGTATCCCAACAATATTGAAATTATAGCCGTAATTTCGACACAGAGATGTTATGCAATAGATGAGGAGTTATTCCTATTTTTAGTTGAATATACGATAAAATTTTCTCTTTTTGGTTCCATCAGCAACACAATCAAAGCACATGAAGTCCAACTTCTTCTTTGCTTCTTCAATACTCATGCCCATGCAAGAAGGATGGAACCTGCAATAACACGTGACTTAGGTTTTCTTTCGGATTTAAATAACCTATCATTCATTCAATCATTATATCATGAAGCACAAACAAAAATTAGGTCAGTTAAAAACAAGATACAGTAGAAAATTTTAATCACAAACTAATACATCCAAGATTAAAATAAAAAACCCAATAATTCTTTTGTTAGAAATGAGTTAATTTTTTTTTATACAACATTAGCAAAAAGGTAGGGTTTTTACTTTTAACATTAATAAAAATGCAACTAATAAGCAAGTAAAAAAGAAAATAAAATATCAGAAACTTGGCAAATTAATTACCTCGGACTACTGTGTTGGTGCCTTTGATGGTGTAAGAGTCAAGGTCACGCTTCAAAATACGAGTTTTCGCCATTGGTGATTATGAAGATGATGGGAATTGAAGCGAAAACAAAATGAAGCGTCTGAGAGAAGATTAATTGACATATAATGCCATTTAATTGTGAGTCAGGCCCATTAATAAAATATAAGTCCAATCTATTTTTATGGGCCTATAAGATGGTCCAACGTCCCTAACCCAGGCCTGCTCTGTTGCATGTATCCACTTCAAGTGTTTCGTAAGGCCCACCTCTCACCAAATTTATGTAGAGGGCTAGCTCGTTAAAAGCCATAAAAGGCTATGTTGGGTAAAACAGACCGAAATAATATTTTTAGTTGAAATTGTAATGGGATGATGAAACGGCAAGTGGTAGTTGTACAAGAGCTGAAAGTCGAGGGCTTACCGATCTATTAAGTGTGTTCGGTAGTATATTAGCTGAAATGGTGGTTCATATTTGTGAATGTGGTAAAACAAATTGTAACGAATGTGGGAGTATAGGTATACTGTATAAGTTATCGTAAATGTTCTCTAAAAAAGTTATTATGAATGAAAAAAATGTTATCGTGTTAAATTAAACAGGAGTAACAACATGAATGTTTATACCACCGATGGACCCGAAAAATTGTGACGATAGGTTGTGTATTTAAAAAAAAAAAAAAAAAAAAAAAAAAAGGGCAAAGCGTGTGTGCATCAGCGGGAGAAATGCTACTTTATACATGGATCTTAAATTTTCAGAAAGAATTCGTACGTTTCCGCAGCATGTCTCCTCATGTATGACATGTCTCATACTTTTTCAGTTGCGTAACAGAGAACAGACCAACATCTGCGAGAGTACAATGCAGTTCAATCGTGGACAATGTTTGGGAGTTGAAATTTGCACATATAAACCAATAACCAACACAAGTTGTCAAGTTGGCATTATTCATCACTTAAGTTCAAAGTCGGTTTTACAACCGTTAACATTTACATAATATATCCGGTTTTGCAATTTTACCCTTTACAAAGCCTGAGGTCGAATGATCTAATATTAACTAGGTTTAATAATTATTGTGAATTAGATTATGATCATCGGATTACTTAATGGAAGATCGATCAGTATGAGGTTCGGACTTTGATCCTCAGCTGACTTTGAAGACTTTATCTTATGGATAGGAGGAAATTAAAAAATAAATGAACTTACTATCAAGAAAATAAATTGGAGTTGATTAGCATGGATTTACTTAGCTTGTTGGTAATAATGCGATTCGATAGAAGTTGGAAATGAAGTCCTTTATACAACATTGACATAATGACGTGTTGACGTTATTGTACATTTGTGCCTAACAACTCGTACCATTACTTTTTTTTTTTTTTGTGGACATGTTTGACATTTTAGTATTTTACACTTGAAAATAGCAAGTCTACTGGCCATTGTTTTCTAAGAATGGATTGTCCATTTGCCCAATTTGTCTCTGATGAGTCTTATATGTATAGCTGGAATTGTTCTTTCTTTAGCAAGGAAAGCAAAATCATTTTACCTTAATTATGATAAGATTAATATTTGGCTTAATTAATTAATTAAGTATAATAATGTTGAAGGAAAGGGACCTCACATATTGACACAATGAACATCAATTTTTTGATTGTGTACCCTTCAATCCTTCATCCAAATGAGGTACTGAAAACAAAGTAATATGAAAGGCCTACAAGATGTCTTGATATGAAAATTGGTCACCTAAGCTACCCCATTATGTGCTTTTTAAGAGTAATAAATTTGAATAGATGGTGTACATCGACATCGTATGCGTAAGCAGTGAAATTTATACCGACGGATTAAGATACCCCAGTGTATGGGCTAAGCCCATTTTATATGATCCAATCACACAATAGACAATGTGGCCCAAGTAGAACATTATCAATCTACAATTTGTTTAGCCGTTATCGTCACGGAAACCATGATTCTTTTTTTATGATTTCAGTGACAGATCATTACAATATTGAAAAGGAACAAAATCATGATAATTACTAAACAAATTAGCTCTAAAAAAAAGGATCTTCCGATTTAAGGTAATAAATCATATCTGATCTGCAAAATCAACAGACAGCTGTAAAAGTTACCTACACAGTTAAAAAGTAAATCAAAGCAATCCCACATATTATAGGTACATTCATAGAATGGCCTGGTGTTTGGTTGTGTCATGGACTCATAGAGCCATTAGGTCATCCAAGTATCAACCGTTTTGGGTCACTCGATAAATTTACCACTATGTTTCAAGTTTCAACTTACCTTAAATTAGAAAGTTTTCCTCCTCAAAGAACCACTAAGTACATAACACCTTACCATTGGTCATGACTCACGAGTCTTATAACCCCTAAAACTCATTTTATCATGTGATGCACGCACCCGTTTGTAAACCGCGTGCTTGTCGTGACGCTATCACACCCTTCTAAGTAGAGGGAGGATGTGGTTAAAAAAAGAAGAGACTTTCACCACCCCCCACCTGAAATTCATTGACTAAATTTTGACTAATTTGGATAATAATCCAGCTTGTATGAACTCAAAATCAAATAAAAATATTGAAAGATTCAATTTTCTTCCCCTTTTGTTGTATTTTGTGGCTCTTCCCACACTCACACTTTGCTCCTCTTCTCCCCCAAATCCTGTTTAAATAGCACCCTTTCTCTCTCTTACTCTTCTCATGAAACACCCAGAAAACTTAGGGTTTGTTGTTGTATCTTCCCCAGAAATCTAGCTTCTCTTTTCCCCTTTTCATTTTGGGTGCTCAAGATTCAATCTTTTTCCCCCAAAAACCCTTCATTTTTCCTCTTCAATTCCTTCATCAATGGCAAAAACTCGACCTGGAAAGCGTGACCTTGACTCTTACACCATCAAAGGCACCAACAAAGTAGTCAGAGGTAATTTGCAAAGTTTCTGAGATTTTGTTTAATTTTTGTGGGATTAGTTGGATTTTTGTTTTAGAGTAAAACCCTATTTTTTTTTTCTGTTAATGTTGTTAGAAATAACTGGTTTTTATCACCTATTTATCTCATTTGTAGCAAAAGAATTATGGGTTTTTTTTCTTGTTATTTTATTAGATTAGTTTGTGATTGAAAGTTTTGATCTTTGTTGTTTGACTGACCTAATTCTTGCTTGTTCTTGATGAAAAATGGGGAAATGGATGATGGGTTACTTTAATTGGAAAGAAAACCCCTCATTTTTGCATAGAAAATTGTAGTTTGGGTTGCTTTTGTGGGAATGCTTGATTGGTTGAGTGAAGAGTATACTCATTGTTGTAAATGGTTGGTTTTTGTAGCTGGAGATTGTGTTCTGATGAGGCCCTCAGACGTTGGTAAACCGCCGTATGTTGCTCGTATCGAAAAGATTGAGGCCGACAACCGGAACAACGTGAAGGTGAAAGTGAGATGGTATTACAGGCCAGAGGAATCAATGGGTGGAAGGAGGCAGTTTCATGGGGCGAAAGAGCTGTTCTTGTCTGACCATTATGATGTACAGAGTGCCCATACAATTGAAGGGCAGTGTACTGTTCACTCATTCAAGAACTATACTAAGCTTGCGAATGTTGGAACCGATGATTACTTCTGTAGATTTGAATATAAGGCTGCCACCGGAGCTTTTACTCCTGACCGTGTTGCTGTGTAAGTGTTCAAGCCTTCGAGGCCATATACTGACTTCGTGCTTTGTTAAATTGTGTGTTCTTTTTAATTTGGTCTGATTGGTTTTGCTGTGTTTTTGGTTTGGTGTTTTTCAATTTGTAGGTATTGCAAGTGTGAGATGCCCTATAACCCCGATGATCTCATGGTGCAATGCGAGGGCTGCAAGGACTGGTAATGTTTTGATATAAATTTTACGTTTTTCTGGGGTTGAATCCCTGGATTTAAATCTAATGTATTCTACTGTCAAACTCTGGTCTGATGACCACATGATTGAGGATTAAACCCCTTTTGATGTATCTTTTGCCAGATTGTTAACTCTGCCATTTAGGAATGTGGCTGTTTCTGGATTTCTACTGGTTGTGTTTAGGTTTGCTAAAATGGAATCAAATGTAGTAGTGTAGTATTGTTTGATAGGTGGAGTTTACTCATCCCTTAAATACCTGTGCCCAAACCCTTGTAGGGATGAGAACTAGTATGTTGCTTTGAAATTATAGACTCGACAAAGTGCATATTGACAATCCTAAAATTGCTGAGTTTTTATCTTAACTTTTGTTTACATATTAAATTAAGGCTGATCTTGCAAGTGAGTCTCGGTCTCTATCCTTTTCCAAAGTGTTAGGTATAGGGCAATTTTTCTTCTGTCAGGCTAGATAGTAGGCAGTCAAAATGGCTTACCATCCTTTACGATCGATGCTACCTGCTTGCATGCCCTAATAGGTCAAATCATGAAAAAGATGTTCCCGTCTGGCCCTCTGATAATTTAACTATCATCATTGAATAAGACTATTGTTCTGTAGGTTCCATCCTTCTTGCATGGGCATGAGTATTGAAGAAGCAAAGAAGTTGGATCACTTCCTATGCTCTGATTGTGTTGCTGAAGATGACCCCAAGAAAGGGAACAACACCTTTTCCGTTGCACCGCTGGCTGATGTTAAGGTGAATTTTCTTGCCTACTTGAGTGTTTGCATGCATGGTCTACTGACCTGTGGGGCTTTAGGGTCGTTGTCTAGGACAAACTCACCCAATCTGGCTACTCTGGCTCCTCCCCAGAGACAGTGTGATAGTGCATTTCTCGGAGATAACTCACAGTGGAATTTGTAGCAGAATGACCTTTGATTAAGATGACATTTAGTCTGTGCACCTGTCATATAGTATTGGTTCACTCTTGTTATTTTTCTGTTTGCTGTTTTGAAATAAAACAAACAAGAGTTAGTTTTATGACTTTGTCCACAAAGTCTACTGGGTCTGGTTTACCGTGTTCTCTGGTGGCGAAACTAGGCATGTAGCCATCATCATTGGTTTTGCATTGGGTAGTACAAATCATTTCATCATCTCTTTGTCTGCGAGAAAGTTGATTTTTCTTTTGCTTTGTGCTTCAGTGGAACTTTAACCATCACATTGATCGTTTATTTTTTGTTTTTCTGGAAAGCTGGCACTTTTGAATAGACTTTCAGGTGTAATTCTTTGTCATGGGACTAGTTTAACCTAGCTAGGGCATGTTCAAACTATAGTTAAAAAATTGAATCTTGCAACATTTTCTAATTGTAGGCATCTTCATTGTCATGGAACTAATCAATGGAGTCTATGTTTCTACAATGTTATTTTTTAGTACTCAGGCTTTGTTTAACCGTACTCGCCAAATCTACTGTTTTGCAGACTGAGAATAAGCGTAGGAAGAGATGAGAACCTGGTGTTTGTGCTGGCATGCCCTTGCGGAGCTCTAAAGTCACCTGTATTACTAACCGTGTTGTGAGAGTTGTACTTGTCGCTTGTGAACCTAAGGCCATGCTTGTGCTCAATACTATGGGAGTGTAATTTCTGTGTGTTTGTCCCCGAGGCATGCATGTAGCCATGTATGACTTGTCTTGTTGTCTGTAGTGTAAAACCTGTGCAGAAAGATGATTCCAGTTTTAGCCATGGTTGATTTCAACAATTTGCTGCCCACATTTCCTGAGCAGCTGTTTGTGCCGAGCCTTCGTGCTTAGGAGCTTCATTTAATCACAATACATATGCTCCAGTTAGCTATGTTAGCTATTCATAATGTATTTTTTATCCAAGTTCAGTTTCAGCTTCAGTTTGCTGTTTACCTTGGCCTATTCAGTTTACTGTCCAGATTTCGATTTTCTCTGTTTTCTGTATATTCTACTTATCTCTGCAAAATTTGAGTAGTAGCGCCGTCTGCTGAGCAACTCGCCATGAAGGTGTATTTAACTCTATTACCGAGTGTGTGTCGTGTACGTACTTGCAGTAGATATCAAGCTAAGGACAGTTTTAATGGTGAAACTCCGTTGGGAGGATTTAGAGTGGGTGAAAAAACTTTCCAGCCATGGTGCTGAGAGTCTACGACTGCGACCACTGCCCTGAGATGTAGGTTAACTGAGAAACTTTGAACATAAGGTTGTGATGGCGGAAATTGACCACGCGCAACTTCAATGCGCCAGTTTGGATTTCAATTTCCGACTCCACCCCTTTCATGTCGTGAAATTGATCACTAGTAAAGGTTGTAGACTTGTAGTGTCACTTTTGAGAACAATGAATGAAATAGATATCTCGGTATTAAAGAGCCAACTCAACCGAAAGTCTAGACTGATGGTTGAGGCATAATAATTAGTTATATCTTAACACTCGGTATCGAAAACTACAGTAGGCTGTATCCGCGAGAGATGGCCTGAAATAGTCTATCTCAGGATAGATGGGTAATAAGATCCGATGAATACTGAAACCAGCGGAGTCCGTCATTTTATCGAGCGTACGTTTCTGCATGGGTGGTAACTTATTCCATCTGATCGTAAGCATCAAGTTTCTTAACAGTCGAGGTAAAAGAGCAATATGTTGATAAGATGTCATCGGTTATGAGCCTTGGGTACGTAATAACGTACGCTAAACCTCGATTACAATATTTTTTTATAGTCATTTGATATTTTGAATCTGATATAGCTTTGCGGATTTATTAATGACCGAAAAAAATTCATTATCAAAACTCTTTACGATTTAATTTCTTGATTATGTGAATATATTATTATTTTAACAATATTAAGAAAATTACTAGAAGTTGGTAGGAGCAGTGAACATATATATTATCATAATCTTAAAAATAATAATGTAATTAAAAGTCATAAAAGAAGTTCATTAATTGAGTTTTTAGGGTGGATATAGTAGTTGTCAATAAAATCCTTTAATTTCCACTTTTATTAGCAGTAGCTCATGTTTTGCATGCTAAACCTTGATTAATATTGTTTCACTTCACATTATAATTGTGATTGTTAGCCAATTACACATTTGCAATTGTAATAATAATAATACAAGTTAGTAATAATTATTGTTGCTTCTTCCTCGATTTTCCTTCTCATGATCATTGTATGATGATGAACAAAATTTGCCGTTACTCGATGATGATGCTTCTTGTCATTTCCGTACCTTCTCTATCTTTGCTCCTTCTGCTCATCTTCACGCCATGTCTCGTCGTCGTTTCGCCGTGCCGGGCTGCTGATCATCAACAGAGATCTTTGTACATTGTTCTAGTCGAAGGAGAGTCTCTAGCATTTCGTCGTGGTCTTCATTATTCTTCTCATGAAAATAGAAGATTTGATCTTAACAGGTGGGCAATTAAAAGATATTTCATTTTTATTTATACTCGATTATATATTCATCGCCTCTTTAAAATAAAGTTTTTCAATCGTTATTGAGAAAAAAGAGAGTAACCGAATCGATTTTGCATAGAACTATGGTATGAGCATTATTTCATGTGTGCACGTACAAGTTTATCATGTCGTATCATAATTAGTTAACGTGGAATAATTATTAGGTCTATCTTATACCGAAATACCAAATAATTAGATAAATGAAGCAATTCTTATTAGTGTGTCGTGCCCAAGTTCCGTAAGTGCCCATTTTGACGTATCTTAATCACATTCGTAATTGTTTATTCCATATTCATTTGTTTATAGCAACTTCAATTTTACGCTACTAATTATACATACTAATTATACATACTTGATACTAACATTGCATGAATTGTTACGTCAGCGAAGCGTACCAATGCCATGCAAAACAATTGGAGTCATTTCACAGCGAACTTCTTCAAACCACCCTCGACGGTGGTAGCTACACCAAGCTCCACAGCTTCACTCACCTCGCTAACGGCTTCGCCATCCACACCACCTCCTCTCAGGTAATTTAACTTCGCTCGTATTACTTCAACTATCAGTTCAGACTTTTGGTTGAGACGTTTGTATAAAATAAAAACATACGTGTGTAGGCAGAAAAGCTAAGAAAGAGCCCTAGGGTGAGGTTGGTGCAAAGAGACAGGGGTACGAAATTAATGACAACATACACACCAGAATTCATGAATTTGCCACAAAATGTATGGAACAATCAAACAGGAGGAATGAAACGTGCAGGAGAAGGAATTGTGATAGGGTTTATTGATTCAGGAATAAACCCATTTCACCCAAGTTTTGCTTATGACTTGACAAATAATCCTCCTATAAATAGTAATGTTTCCTCAAATTTGAGCCATTTTTGTGGTGTTTGTGAGACCGGACCTCGTTTTCCGGCGACGTCGTGCAACGGGAAGATTGTATCAGCTAGGTTCTTTGCTGCCGGAGCTCAGGCTGTGGCCACTCTCAATGCTTCTGTCGATTTTCTATCACCCTTTGATGCTGTTGGTCATGGCAGGTACATACACTAATAATACACTATTAATGTTTACGTCACAATTTTTTTGTTTTTTGTTTTTATAATGCAAACATATTAGTAAAACATTTTTCTAGAAGTCCGGTCCAAAAAAGAAGAGTTGTGGACCACATTATTGATGCAGACGGATTTTAAACTATGGTCATGATTACCAACTAAAAAGGTTGATAAGTGATGTATACTATTATCTTTTCGATTTTTCCTAAAGGTTCCACTTTGCTGAGTGATAATGCATAATCAAGTTTATGGGTATGTCTAAGACAGATCTCTAATTTTAGTTCCGTTTACATCTAGGAGTTGATAGCTACCCTTGCTTTGATCCCAAGTATTTAATTAAATCGATCAATTTTGGACCAATGATTTAGTTATTGGGTTAGTTAATTGATTAATGTTTATATATGAAATTATGAATTAATTGTTGATTGTTGATCATTTTTCTGTCTACGCACGTCTGCTCAAGTCATGTGGCAGCAACAGCTGCTGGAAATTTTGGGGTTCCTGTGGTAGTAGATGGTTTCTTCTATGGGAAAGCCAGTGGAATGGCACCACGCGCCAGGTAAGGCTAAGTACTCTTTTCGGTCCTTTAAAATGACGACATTTGACTTTTGTGGTAAAATAATGACGGTTTTTTTTTGTAAATAACTTCTAATGTTTTATGTGGGAAACCAAATGCCTTGCCAGAATCGCGGTTTATAAGGCTATATATCCAACAGTAGGAACTCTCACTGATGTGCTAGCTGCAATTGATCAGGTAAGTATTCTCTCAAACTAGGAAATGTATAGTATACAGTTTCAAATGTAGCATTTTATGTGCGATTGATCAAATGAGTTTGCTTTGTAGGCTGTGAAGGATGGAGTAGACATCCTGACCTTGTCAGTGGAGCCAGATGAACCTGCAGAAGGCACAATCACATTTCTTGATGTATTCGAAATTTTCACATTACTAGCAAGAAGGGCAGGTATATTTGTGGTGCAGGCTGCAGGGAACAAGGGTCCAGGTTCCAGCAGCGTCGTGTCATTCAGTCCTTGGGCTGTTGGGGTTGCTGCCTGCAGCACAGACAGGAGTTACCCTGCAACTCTGTTTCTCGGTGATGGTAAGAAGATCGGAGGAATTGGGTTGTCAGGCAAGTCTCTTCCCTCGAGTTCTGTATTCTGAAACTTATTTAAGAACAATACACTTTCCTGTCAACAGAAGATTGGGTTGAATTGTGGAATATGATATGACAAAACTTGTATGCAGGGCCAACATTTGGGAATGGGGTGTTGAAATACAAGTTGGTGCTCGCCAGAGATGCTGTTCGAGTTAATGGTTCATTCCCAAGAACTACATCTTACACAGAGGAATGTCAATACCCTGAGGCTCTAGATCCGATTGCAGTGACAGGCAGTGTCGTCATTTGCAACTTCTCAGCTGGATTTTACAACCAGACTTCTTCGATTACATCCATCATTCAGACTGCAAAAGCCTTGGGATTCATGGGCTTCATCTTAGTTGCGAATCCAGCATACGGTGATTTCATTTCGGAGCCAGTCCCTTTGTCAGTTCCAGGGATTCTGATTCCCAAAATAGCTGATGCAAAGGTATTACTTAAGCTGTGACTGTAGTAATATCAAAGGCAGGTCAGCAGGTGCATTTTTGTTTAAGGGAGAAAGATGTTTCTTTTCATAGATCATATCTCGTTATTATGAAGGGCAAACTCAGAGAACCGATCAAGGATGCGTGATAAGATATGGCGGAAGAGCCTCCATAGGTGACGGAAGAGTGGCTACTTTTGACAGACAGCTACCTGCAGTAAGTAGATTTTCTTCCAGAGGCCCTGATATCATTGATAGCCATGGCCATTCTGCTGATGTTCTCAAACCTGATTTCACGGCTCCTGGACAACAGATCTGGGCAGCTTGGAGCCCTCTCAGTGTCTTGGACCCCATGTTTAAAGGCAAGTCTAAACAGGTTATACTTCATCATTACAGCGAGGAAATGACAAGAAATTTAGCTTAACTCTTCCTCTCTCGGTATAATAATTCTGATTGCAGGAAACAATTTTGCTCTGATGTCTGGAACTAGTATGGCAGTGCCTCATATAGCAGGAATAGTTGCACTGATCAAACAATACAACCCATCATGGACACCATCCATGATTGCATCTGCAATCTCTACTACGGCTACAAAATACAACAACAATGGAGAAGTTATACCTGCTGAAGGATACGATCTTGGTAGCTCTAATCCTTCCACTCCCTTTGATATAGGTGCTGGGCTGGTGAATACGGCAAGAGCATTAGATCCCGGTTTAGTCTTTATACCAGGTAAGCTTCAACTGTACCCACAAAGTATAGCAGCAGGTATATCAGCTATGCACTATGAATCCCTGTAAAGAGCTAAATATAGTAACGTAGGATTAATAATCTGCCTTTAGATCAAAGGCACTTCTGGTCTTCTGGATCTAAATGTGTAACAGCCCTTCGGCAGAACATAAAACACCGCCTACTTTTTCCTTGCTCACTCTGTAAATGTCTGCCAGAGAAGTTCATGGTCATAAATCTATATAAGCATAGGATGTCTACTTCTGACCAGGACCAGGAGAATATGTTGCTTTCCTATGCTCATTGCCCAACGTTGACCGAGAAAAAGTTGAAGCAGCAACAGGAGGATCCTGCAACCATTCACTCAGGCATCCAGCAGACCTGAACCTACCGTCAGTGACAGTTACGTTTCTCATTGGATCTCAAGAAGTTCAGCGCAGTGTGATCAATGTAGGAAACAAGAAAGAGACATACCTATGTGCTGTGCATCCACCAAAAGGAGTGGCAGTAGAAGTATTTCCAAAGTGGTTCACCATAGCTCCAAGGGGAACACAAGATCTCAAAATCAGGCTGAAGGTGACTCGAGAAAGGAAAGACTTTAGCTTTGGCGAGATTGTTCTAACAGGAAGCTTGGATCACATCGTCAGGATGCCCTTGTCAGTTTTACCTGCTTCAATTTCTTGAGGGAATATCATGCAGCAATTGAATATTAAAAATTACATTTAAACACTGCAAGGGATGAAACCCAATTGCGTCAATGGCAACAACGAGACACATAACAATTAGTGTTACAGGTTACAGCTGCTAGAGGCAGCTGCTGGCAAGTTCCACCTTCACTTCTCCAAAAACGCAAAAGCTTTATTGGAGGTACTATGCCTGATACATCGTAAACTGTTGGACTTAGAAACAGTGTAAACATACAAACAAAGGAACAGAAACCCAGCTGTTGAAATATGTAGGGAAAATGTTGGTAAAAATTGAATCTGTATTAGTGCATTGCCCAAGCAATGGTTCAATTCAGTTCAATTAGCAGCCGCAGGCTTGCCAAAAATGCAAGCCATAAGTATATCTAATATTTGCTCTTTCAGGGCAAAAATGAATCTATACTTCTAATCCCTAGCCTAAATGCAAAATTACAAAGCAGTAATGTACAAAAAACCAGTATTTAAGAAGCCTACTCCAACACACACATACACTCCTGACACCGCGGATGCCTGTAGATACTTCTTGCTGTTGGACGTCGGTGCACCATTTTGGTTTGCCTCACAGCCTTCCTCATTCTTTGTTCAAATATCTTCCATTCTATAGTAGAATTCTTCAGGAATATGTCTGCAAGTCTGCGTTTGTTTGGCCGAATTGAAGGCATTTGTCCTCCACCAAAATACATTCGATAACCAGATACTAGAGCAGAGAGCTGGCTCCCAGAGTCGGTCATGGCAAAGATTGAGGAGGCTGTACACCCTATGAAGTCCAGTGCTGCCAACTATGAGAGGCAAAAGTGAAAGAAACTTGTCATATTCTTCCATATCGAACAGAATACAATAAGCTAATACACGTACACAAGAAAGCAAACATTCTATTACACAAGAACAGACAACAATTTTTGTTTAGACATCTGCAGTCTCTAATTCATGGGGACAATTGAAGGCATGAGACCATCTAAAGCAGTAAATTGAGATCCATATCCAGAAAAAAGAACCTTCTTAATTTCCATGATTGCTGAAGTACTCATATCACCTACAATTCATTTCCTGGTTATGTTTTTTTTTTTCGGGGGGGGGGGGGAGGGCGGTCCGGCTGGGCCAGGTATCCCAACATATTAATCAAGACCAGAATCCTTATATAATGTATTAGGAGAAACTCATCAGACTTATTGGCAGTAGAACTCAATCAGCGGACAGCATCTTTAACACTAAACAATAAAACAACCTGCATTACCTGAGATGAAAAATTCTTGAATGGTTCGAGTTCTGATGGTGAAAGCAAGTTCTCCTTTGTAACCAAATGAGGATATAAGCTCATCAAGGAAGTCAGCCTGGATTGTCCTCCATATATTTGAGCACCAGCCAGAAATACGTGTGTTTTACGATTAAAGCCCAAAGCCGCCAGCATCAGCACTGCTTCTTCAGGTGTCAAAGGACAAAGACCTTCTGACCTAAGTTCTGCAGGAGAGGGCAACCTGCACCATGTCGAATATACAATGTATGGTAAGCACATTATAACAGTAAAGAAATCAGCCATAACCCCGACCATCGTGTGGTTCCTTCCAAGGGCAAGTTTGGTTATAACGATAAGCAAATAAACAAACAAAAAGATAAGCAAACTTTTTACTCTCACTGTGTCTGTCAATGATATCCAATTACTTTTTCCCCCTTTTCTATTCTATTTTTTCTGTGTCCTCATTATCAGTGCAAAACCCTTTGGAGGAGTTCTTTTGTGGGTTTCGTAACACTCCCCCCCCCCAAAAAAAAAATCAAGAGAAAAGAGTGTCCCCAAGATACGACATTAATTAGCTTTTCAAAGAAATATATGTCGCTGCCGAAGCAACGCGCGAGAACATGTCGCCGTGAACAACCGATTCTTTTTAATTGCCCAAAATTCACATTTTCCATCATCAATATACATGTCAGTATCTTAGATAATCCAAAGGCTTAAATGTCACCAGTAAAACCAAGAACTAAAGGTAAACATGTATCAACTGTCTAATTGCAAATTGCTAGAAATTTGAAAAGAGAACAACTAACGTACTTTTTAGATTTCTTGAGAAGAGTTAATGCAGGGAAATGGATCTGGCGATAAGCCTCCAACTCTTCCTGTTCCTCTTCACCCCCACCAAACTCACAAAGTGAGTGAGCCACCATGTCAATTTCAAATCTCAGGTGCAGAGCAAGATATTTAGGGCCTTTAACAGCACTTTTTCCCTTCATCGTTTGCTTTGCATACGGACCCACAAGATAAGAATCCAATAGTCCACCATAAGATGAGTTCTGCCTCATTCTTTGAAGAATCAATGCACCAGCTTCTTGAATCTTGGGAACAAATTGCAGTGCGTAAAAGTTACATCTGCATCGGAGTCTCTGAATGAAGTCTTCATATCAGGAAGCATAAAGTAAAGCAAACGAGAATATGCAAAAGGAAAATCATGAAAAGTCAACCATGTATTTTTTTGTAGACTACTGTAATGGAAATCTAATCCTACGAAGTTTTGAGTTTTTCACCTGCAGCTCAAATGGAAGTGGATCAAAGGCCAAGCGGTTGCCAAATCCAACAAAATGAAGGACTCTGTTCCTCAACAAGAGGGGAAGGATATTTTTGCGATAAAAACTTGGCCTGGCCTCCTTCATGATATCTTCGTCAGTAACCTGGCACAACGTGTTTGGCTCAGAGAAGTGCAGCAGATTAAAACTGATATTTTTGTTTCCTACAAGTTATTTTTCGAAAATTTGAGCTGGTTGACTAACCACACTATCAATGGCCTCCAGATCTAGAGACCGTAGCTCTTCAGGAAGTTCCTTCACTATGCGAATATCCGGTCTCAAGTAGTTGATAAAATGTTCCTCCTGATAGATATCGCCGAATTGACTAAGAATTATGGAATATGACAGTCACTCTTCCAGTTGAAGCACTTAGAATCTCAAAAACAGTCATTTCGTCACTACAGTGATACGAATCACATTCATAATTTATGATAAAGATATTCAATATTCAACAAATATACAACTGTTGACATTGGAAAACTTTCTCCAAGAAGCAGCAGGATCTTTTTAAAAAGTCGTCCTAAAAATTCCAAATGTCACATTACTCACATATAAACTTCAAGAACTACATGGTCTGATCATAAACAATGGATAGACAATAAATTAACTAGTAGCTTAGTATGAATTAAGTTTATACCTCACATCTCTCCAAACACTGCTGTACATGAATTTCGGAAGAACAAGGGTTGCATTGAGTAGTCGTGCAACAGCAACAGCGTTGCACACCTGTTGTAATTAGAGGCAGAAGGAGCATATTAGTCCAAACACAAGCAGAGTAAGTGTCTACAACTGACCTTGGAAGATCAGTTGAATAAGGCTTGTATAGCTTTCCCTACATCCAAACAACACTAGATAAAAATTAAGAAAGGAAAATCATGCTCACC
>OY804557.1:2729326-2784380 GCA_963680865.1 Spergularia marina
TACTGGGACCAAGTAGAAATACTGTCCTGGTACGATCAGTTGTCTTTCTTCACTTTCCATTTGCCCACATCGCCACTGTAAGGTGTAACATTGTATGCATACTGCTGGAGAACAGAAAAGACGACCATCTCCAAACACACCAAAATATTTTGCCATCCCTTCTCAATGTATGAGACATCTAACCACGCATAGTCAGACCGAATGATACCCGCAGAAACCAGAATTTCGAGCACAATAGCCTAGTCAGATGCAACATTTAATAAATTAGAACTCAAACGAAGGGATACAGATGTTAGATCATCAGGTATCAAATAACAGAAAGCAAGAAACTGATACACTATCTTGGTACTACTAGCTGCTTGGGCAGTTATAGTGTTATATGGTCATGCTTTTGAAGGAGGGGGGGGGGGCAACACTGCAATATCTACCGAACTTGAGCAGAAAAAAAAAAAGCACCAAGTTTTATCAGTATTCGGAAATGAACAAGAAAACTGATGACATTAACTTGACAGCATTAACTTGCACAAATAAACCTGATCTCAAACGCATGGGAAGTAATATTCTTAGCTTGGTGATCAAATTAGTCATATAAAAAATTCTTAGCTCACAAACTAAAGACAACCCTTTAATGCACAAAGACAACATAAATCGGGAAACATTTACCTGCCAAAAGCAAAAGAAGACGATGCCTTTAATGCACAAGAACTTAGCCATAGGGTTGTGTGGTGCCAATTCCTTGGCGAAAACATGGTAAAAGATAACCAGAGAATATAGAGCCAGCGATACTGAGATATTGAGGATGATGGTGAAGATCCAGCTGACAGGGGAGGTGTACAACTCGAGAAGTTGTAAAGCTATCATCAAGAGAGAGCAAACTGGGCGAATAATCACAAATTGCCACGTCCAGTATTTGAGCAGCTTCAGTGTACGGTGATCAAGACGGGTGGTGTGAGGCTGCACATAACAAGCACCACATGTTGTTATTTAGCAATCAAAGTCATCAAAAAGTTCCATGATAAATCATAAAGTCCTGTGTTCTTCATAAGTGAGGTCGAACTGTAATAGGCAAGAAAATTCAAATATGGACTAAAAACTATAGGAAATAACTCAGTCTTGACTGCATGCTGTCTGAGTAGAGTACACAGACGTGCTATAAGGTACGGTACTCAAGTAAAGCACTCATCCAAAGATATCGCCTTGTTCTATACTTGCAGTGACTCCATTTAATTACGTGAACAAATGACATAGCACAAAACTACAATGCTCAAGCCCCTGAGTTCAACAAAAGTTTAATTTGAGCGTCCAAATCTCATAGAATATGTACAAATTGACCCCTTGAGTTTAAATAAAGGTGAAATCGAACATATTGTTTGTGTGTTATGCCACATCTCATCGGAAAAGCGACATCTTCTCACATTATCACTAGAAAAGAACGGAGTTCTCCGTAGAATTTATTTTACAGTCAAGTGTAAGCCCTTTTTCATCGATATGCGGCAGTTTAAATGTCATATGACTCATAATATCAGATTCAGTTTCTAAATGACAGAAACATAAATTGCATTGACAGATTGCAACTTCACAATATAAGCTCAGACAAATTAATCATAACTTAAACCCATACAAGTTACATAGTCATGGTTACAATGCACCATCTACTATGATCTACAAGGTTCCAGAAGAAAAACTTTCACTATGCTCCACATGTAGGACAATGAGGCCAATTCATAGTAACTAATGCCCAAACCATGTAAAAAGCCATAGAGGAACGATTTTCCTTGTCATGTCTTAACCATTATAGTTTATTCTCTCAAGACTAGTAGTTACGAATCATAAACTCACCTGAAAAAGAGTCATCGGGAATGAATGGTGTATTTCTCTTCCTTTAACTCCATCTGGCACAATGCTTTTGCTGATGGATATTTTCAAGAAACTGTACATTAATGCCAAAAATTTAGCAATGACCTGCACAAAAAGATATATGAAAATCAGTATACATAGCCCAGCAGTCAAACTCACAAAGATAGCTAATAAGACGGACAGGGAAATATTACCAAAGCTTCATAACACTCCTTGATCGATTCCAGAAACATGAAAAATGCTTCACTACCAAAAAAATCCACTAGACCAACAAAGGAGACAATAGCATAAAGAGGGGCCATGAGGATAATGATAATAATAGCCTTCTGCTCCTTTGGGTTCTTCCAGTAAAACAGATGCTGTGACACAAGCTGAACTGTGAAAAGCATCGTAAGCATAACAGAAAATCCACATCCCAAAACTATAATTTCACCAATATTCATTTTAGATAAGTCAAACATCTTGATGATCAATGAAGAACCAAAGAGTAGGCCTGCAAAATAAAGAATACGACACGATTAGGATCCTTTACCAAAGCCACGTTGATACATGAAAAGAAGCTCGAACTAAAGTCATATAGATTTGATTTCTTATGGCAAGGCAGTCATACAAACATCAGTGATGCACCACATTAAGACCATAAAGCCAATGACAAACATCGTTATAAGTCCCAATGGATAGCAAGAGTAACAACTAATCAATAAATCAAATATGCATGTGACAAAAATATGTTTTGTTCCAAAGACAGAATCCCATTACTACTTGATACAATATAAACATATATAATTTGTTTATATTCTTTCGCTACTTAAAGAAGCTTTGTCTAGAAACTACATGCCTATGAAACAAGCGTCTTGTGAAATAAATTAAAAGAAACGAGCACTCTCTAGGATCTCTTTTTACTAAAGCCAAATTGTATGGGTAAAAAACAGGATACCATTTAGTCTATACTCTATAGTGATGATTTTCTAATACCATAAACTCCACTGGGCTTGGAAACGCAATAGCGGAATTGATTCATCAATTTTTATTCATAGGTTTAATTGAGTTAGTAAGGTACATACATACATCCGATCCCTCCTTACTGCCATTGTTAGATCCCTCAAGGTACTGGAGTTAAAAACAACCTGGTTATCAATGTCATTGTTCCCATGGTACTAATGTTAGCGACCTTGTGTCTCCCTAAGGCCTCAAATTTTGTCTACCGCACCCATGACCCAGTTAACAACTACACACTTACCGTTATACTCAACTGCAAAGACGAGACCAACTCCAATAAGCCCTCAAACTGGGTGCTCGTAACATATGCTCAAACAGGCTATTATAACTGGTATACCATGCAGATTTCAACCCCTAATCCCCTACACAATACAGCTTTTCGCTTGATTTTCTCTTTCGTATTTCAGATAATCCAAAATTTCCTCAGTTCTATTCATCTTTAACCTAAACTATTTCACATGTCAAATGAAACTCAACACAAATGAGTGTTCCCATTTTCTATCAACAACCCATCACCTCTACACTAATGCTACCCTCCATCCCAAATCTGTACAACAACATCATTACCCCAACGTCTTAAAGGCTCCGCCATAAGGCGGGGTAACGAGAGGCCTACACAAGCTTTACCTCATAAGTGGAAGGGTAAAAGCACCTCCAAATCAGTACCAAAAAAAAAGTGGGTAATTCACAATGTAATTGTCTCAAACTTACTCTAGAATCAACAGATCATTTACTCTAGGTAAATAATGATCAAGATCTTCCATTTGACATCCAAAAACACAGTAAAAATTCATCTGGGTAAATTACTAAATAACAGTCAAATTCATTCAACTACTCCCCAAAAGAAGAACGACCCATTTCATCTGGGTAAAATCCCAATCAAATTTCCCAGAAATATAATTATAAAATAAGAAACATTACATAATCAAGTTCAAAATATCAAGCTTAACTATTAATTTTAGATTATGAGCAAAAAAACATAAATATTCACTGAATTTGGAGCTCAGTTCTCAGCAAAACATCTTTCAGCTGATTTTGCAGCTAGATTAACAACATTATAAATCAAATACAATCAATAAAAAAAAATGGGAAAGAATTAAAGAAATGAACAACTTACTTTGGTATAAAATCGAATGATTTGTTTGATTAAATTTTGTGGGAATTGATCGATCGGTCAAATAAGTAGAAAAATCATGAGTGTGGAAATTTAATATTGAGGACCCAAAGATTGGGTGAGTATGGGTCAACTTATGGGGCTCGCATAACACGTGCATGCATTCCGTATCTTAACATCAACAATTTGATTACATTTACTTTACTGTACTTGCAAGTGATTAGCCCTTTGATTGTGATTTCTCATTTGAGTCGACTCAATTGAGGTTTCGAGTTTGAGTCATGACTTCACGGACTATGTGGTGTTTGTCGTCAGTTATGGATGTAACACGTATACTGTACCTTGTTTTCATGGGTACGAACTTTAGTTGTCTTTTTAAGTTGATTGAGAGTATGTTGAGACGTGCCGATGGTTTTGTAAGATAATGATCCCGTGGAGCAATCCGATGTTGACGTGAAATATGAATGAATTGCCTAATTATTGTCGGAAACAACAGTACAAGATAATAGAACTGTAAGAGCATCCTTCATAATCTCATTAACAAAGTTCGTAGTGTAGAACAACGGGTTTATGGGAGATTACATACATATCGAAACATATATTACTAGAACGACAAGATTTTGACACGCTACATAAAAACTAGCCCTCCGAATCATGGAATGAGCATTATTTTGCCGATATGCTGGCTGCTCTCCATGAGCTGATGAGCTTCTGCTGCCTGTGACAAAGGGAAGGAAGTGTGAATCACAGGCTTTACTTTATTGGTTATGATGGCAGGCCACACATTCTTCTCCACCTCCTGAACAATAGCGGTTTTGTTCTCAGGACTTCTGCTGCGCAAGCCAGCACCTGTAAAGACAGCTTTACAATGTTAGAATTACACACGAGTTTCTAGAGGGGGCTTAGATTTTGATCCCGGCATTCCTAGGGTTCACTCATTTTGGCCATTATTGGTCTCCTGGTGTAGTGTTCAAAAAAAAAAAAAAAAGTTTTCCAAAGTTTTGCCCTCAATAGTCGTAAGACTCCTAACTCTCGTACTGAGTGTCAACTTTCCAGCATCACTATAATTTACAAGACTAGCAACAGCCTCACACAGATGTAGAGATTTATATCTTACATACGTCTTAATAAGTCTACATCACTGTAAAAGTGACAGAAAGATCTGATTACAGCAGAACACAGCTGATTAGACATTTTAATTTGTAGCCATGTCAAAGTGCTCGCGCTCAATGAAGGGCTGGAGATAAGATAGGAAAAAAGCCAGAGAGCAGAGAAAAAGCGACCTTTTTTTAAAGTACAGAAAATCATCAGCAATAACAATCTCTGCTCTAAATATGTAGTATATCAAGAAGAAGGGGGGCTGGGTTCACAAGGTGGTCAGTCAAAACATTCAAAGTGCAAGCACATTCTGATGGATCAATTAGTAACAGTAGGTGAATCAAGGTTAGTGTGTGCAGGAGTGTCCATCTTGTAATAATTTTGACACCATAACTCTGAATCCTTCACCAACATTATCGAGCAGCAAGTGCAGCATTTATATCTTGAACCACTCTCATAGTCTCATACATAGACTATACTACTATAGTACATAGAACATTTAGTTTATAGAAGCCTACTTTAGCCTCCAAATCAGTCTGTGATAGCTTAAAATCTGAGACATACAATGCGGTGATTTCTCAGAACCCCAATTGAGAGCTCAACTGGTAATGAACAGTGTTTTTGAGCATTCAGAAAGTAGGATAACCCCTCCCCAAAATCGACAGAAACAGGAGAATTTGCTTTTGATTTGACATCCATATAGATGCCTGGTCAAGTATGGAACACACTCTTCCTTTAGCTTAATGACTTAATCTTTGAACTAGTCCCCTCAAATGCTTAAAAACCCAATTAAATGGCCATGCCTCCACTTAAAAGAAGAAATAACAAGGGAGAACAAAAGACAGGAGGGGGGAAGGACCTAGATCCAAGGCGCTGAATATTTTGCATGTATTTATTTTTGGCATATAGCTTACATGTTGTAGATACTTAGCTAGTTGACGGCTGACTTAGCTTCTCATGTTGCTAAGTGAATCATAATTCGAACCAAAATGTCACCTTTATAAGCTAATTTAGATGTAAATATTTTTGTAGGACACTATGCTAAGAATCCTAGTTGGTGACTGATGTGCATGTTGTATCACTAAAAAAATTCAGAACTTCAAGCAAAATTCCATACTTGTATAAGCTTGAAAACATCTTAAATAGGACAGTTCTCGCAGGGAAGTGAACTTTCGACAAAAATCTGATATTTTCACTTGTGAATTAAGAAGATCCCACATACCTTGCACTGTGAGTCTCCGTGCGAGTAAATTTCCAAGATTCATTTGTGTAGATGCTCCACCTTGCAGGCCGATAATAAAAAGCCGTCCATCAAAGTTTAAGCTGTCAATATTCCGCTGAAAGTAAACTCCACCCATGTTGTCCAAAATGACATCAACGCCTGTTTATTTCAGTGCAGTTACATAACTGTTTCTTCAATCACACCTTGCAGCCAAATAATAATTCATTTCTCATGTACCTTTTCCGGCTGTTTCTTCTTTAACTCTTGCAACAAAATCTTCTGTCTTGTAATTGATACAAACATCAGCACCAAGATCCTTGCAAAATGCCAGCTTTTCTTCACTACCTGGATTAATGTGCAAAGAACTGGTTAATTACTTAATTATTCAACAAATGCTGCTTCCTTGAATCGATATAACGGAGATCTGCCAAACCTGCTGTCACAAATACTTTTACTCCGTAATATTTAGCTAGCTGAATTGCAAACGTTCCAATTCCGCTAGAGCCACCATGGACCTGAAAACATTGGTCAACATAGTGCAAACTTGATTGCAGAAAATTGTAAAGATAATTTCATCACATTGTAGCTTACCATCATTTACTCCGTATATTCTAAAACTATATGAAGATGATAACAAGCTTTCTACTAGCAAAACAGAAGAGCAAGACCAGGGATTATTTTAAAGAAAAAGAAAAGACAAGTAATTCAAAAAAAAAAAAAGTGCAGGTCAGTCATGCCCAATGTAGCTCAAACGTTCGAAGTACTGTAGAAACCTACACTCAAGAGATACCACCATCCCTGGTCCAGAACAGCACTTAAAGAGAATCGTGATACACAGCATGGCAAAGTAACCAAGAAATAGTAGGGTTGCAAATTACCAAGAATGTCTCCCCTGATGAAAGTCTGCTCATCATAAAAACAGTTGACCAAACAGTGCATGCCACCTCGGGGAAGCTTGCAGCATCCTTGAGAGAAATGCCGGGTGGAACAGGAAGAACTTGCCCAGCAGCCACAGCGACTTTTTCAGCATAGCCTCCTCCACCAAGAAGAGCGCACACCTAAACACAGAATACACAGGACAAATTCAAGATGTCATGAGAGCTCATAAATGTTACTCAGTCCAACCTAACGTATCCTCGGAGAGTCAGCTAAGACAGTACCCTTGGATGGCAAGCGGATACTCTTTAAGTCTAAAGTATAACAACATACCTCAACTGTAAAGCAAAGTCTGCCTCAGTCTCAGATACATAAGTTCGAGCGATATATGCCCCCAAAGTTCAACTGAATAGCTTGAGCATTTTGCCAAGTCCGAATTTCTATAAATCCATACAATCAGTGGCCAGTAGCTACTAGCCAGAGAAGTTTCTAGCTAGTGTTTACTAATGAAGTAGTGATACACTAACAAAACTGAAACTTCTTTATTCCATCAAAAGCACCAGTATTAATGGATGTCCATTTACACTTCAAGGACAATCTTTTCCTATGATCGATGTTACGAGAAAGACAATTAAACCACCACAATAACACATACCATCAAACATAACACTTTCTAAGTCTGCACATCAACAATCAGACGATCTCACAACCATAATTCCTTCAACCAAAGTTAATATGAACTAATCTCTGCCACAACAAAAAAACACCAACTACGCCGATTACACCTCCACGAGCTCCAACCACAGATACATCCTAATCAACAGGCAGGCCAGCCACAACCCATAAACAGAAGATAAGCTCCATATTTCTACTTTACCATCTTCCTCATCAAAATAAACCCTTGCCACTTTCCACTGATCATCAACTGGTTTCGCTTCGCCATACGAGATTGCACCACCTTATATGAGACATTTTCACTCAGAATTCTTATACACATATATATATATATATATATCTAATCTACCAGAACAATTATAATGAATTTGATCATTAGTAAACTTTTTACCCAAGTCCAAGCAGAATTTCACCCAAATTATACCTGTTCTTGCACAACATCACAGCATTTTTCAATTACTATGACAAATAACTTAATTTAACCTGAAACACAAACAACCCATCAACCAAACCCCATACAATTAACCAAAGATCAAATCTTTTCACAGAATCATAAACTATTTACAGAATTACACAGTAAATTTATGGAGTACTTGCCTGATCACCAACTTTCCAGCGAGTAACATCCTTGCCAACTTTCAGGACAATTCCAGAACATTCAAGACCAGGGTAAGGTGGGGCCCCAGGTGGTGGAGGGTAGGAACCCTTGCGCTGAAGGGTATCCGCTCTGTTAAGGGCAGTTGCTTCAACTTTAATCAACACTTGATCATCTTTGATTTCTGGGTCTTCCACTTCCTTTATTTGCAGCACTTCTGGACCTCCTGGGCTTGTTATTACTACTGCCTTCATCTTCTCCTCTGTCAGACCTTAGATTTTTTTTTTCTTTTCTATGTTTTAGTTATAAAGTACCGAAGAACCTGAAGTAGTAGTACCAAGTTTCTTTTTCTCTTGCCCCGTGTTCTTTTGCGTTTTGTTTGAATTTCGTTCATATAGCCATGTCGAGTGTATAGATAAAGAAACATAATGAAAATCAAAAGAAAAATGTTTATATTCAATTCGGTAAGGCAGAAGTTTAAGAAATTTGATTCACTAGGATTAGGATGATCGAGGGCATAATCGTGGTATTTTGAACTTTGGGTAGAACCGATTAGTGGAGAAATGTGATAAGTAATTTTTTCCTGATGCGTTAAAATGAGTAGAAAGGAATAATTTGACTTAATAATGTTGTAGAAAGTCTAAAGGCTGTTTGGTATCATTTTATGTTTTCAATTTTCTGTTTTTTTTAAAACCAGAAAAAGTGGTTTTCAAGTTTCATTTTCTGTATGATTATTATATAAACATACCGTTTAAATTAATTTTTGCAACTTATTCAACTAAATTTTTTACGCAAAAAAAACCAAAAACTGAAAACGGCAATGATACCGAACGGACCCTAACTTAATAAAAAACAAACCTCAGTTTGAGAATTGGATTTTGCCACTACTAGAGAACAAACTGTTTTACTTTGATAGAACTCGATAATAGTCATTTAGGCTAAAGAGCAGGTATTTACGAACAAAAGAACTCTACAATGACGTTGTACCTCGCAATCAAAACTCGTTTGATTAAATGAAATATTCAAAACTACTCCGTAGCATTCAAAATTAGGCTGCCTTAAGTTATCTGGGTAGACGAAAGCTATCTGGCGAAAGGATTCCAGAGAATACAAGCCCGAAAAGTGGCCGAGGAATGCTCGATTCCAGAGAAGAAAGAGAGAAACTGGACTAATTTTCTACCTTATTTCAGTCACTCTCTCCCATCCCAGTCCAGATAGAATTGTTGCATGAACTCTTCCATAAACGCATGCCTTCTCTCAGCCATTCTCCGTCCAGCCTAAACAAGCAGAAGTATGACAAGTATAGGTAAGCACATTCACATATAAGTTTTCAAGGCCGTTGCACTAACAGCAGCGTTGATTCTTACCAAAGCAAAATGAGGGAGAGTAGAAGTTATAACATAAAAGCAACAACAACATTACTCCAATTAGGGCAGTGCCTCAAAGGTTCCCACCAAAATAAGGGGTTGGATATACACAACCTTACCCTATGTTTCAACCATGGACAGGTTTTTTCACAAAGATTCATAGTGAGCATTACGTCAAGAATTACACTGATAGACTGCTACTTCACAATATAGAAGCATATACACTTGACCTACTTGAGTAAGATATAATGTTATATCCAAAAGTAAACGAACAGTGAATATATGGCTTTGATGGACATAAAACGAGAGAGGAAACTTACAATCCAATCCTTTGGGATAAATGAACGAAAGAATCAGTAAAAACTACGGCTTCATTAGGAAGAACCGAAGAATAAACAAAAAAGTTGATAAAAACCAAACCAGAAAGGAAAACATTATGGATAAATACAAAATCCACAATTATCATAAGCCATCTCATTATTACCTGTGTCTTCATCATATCTTTCAGCTTCAAAAGCTTCTCATGGAAATGATTTAAAGTAGTCTGCTTAGCTTTGTCCATGTAGTCTTCTTTTGACATTGAAAGTCGTGGCTTTATGTTAGGATCATGCAGAATTCTGTTCCTACTGCCTCCAAATGTGAAGCACCGTGCAATACCTTAAACAAGAGAATGCGCTATTTTCGTCACGTTATATGCATCATGTCATGTGTATTCATTATAGTTGAGAGTAAGATAAAATGTGGAGCAAACCAGTCTTTCTCCTAGGCAATATTTTGTAAATGTGCACACCATTATCTAAGAAGGCAGAAGGCATACAAATTCGACCAAGATGAAAATCTCATACTGCTACAGTGCTACTTCGTTAAGCTGACGAAAATTTCACAAACATTTGCTCTCCAGGGAAGCAACTAGGAACTTAAATGATGTTTGGCCAAAAGGTTACTTAACCAGAAAGCAGTAGTTTTGGGCTAGCTCAAATAGCCTGTTGGACAAGTACTGTATCATAGTAACATGATCTACTGAATCACCATAATCAATAACTTCCTCGAAAATTTGTAGCAGTGATTATGGTAAGGAATTATAGTGTATAAGCTGAATCTCGGGCCTTTGAACATATTTCTTCACATAACCCATAGATCTCATCTAAACGCTAAAACTAAATTTGATAACATATAATCTCCTCAACAAAAGAGTAGCATCACACTACCAACAATGCGTTTAATGACTTACCAATAGCACCAATAGCATCAAGACGATCTGCATCTTGAACCACCCCATATTCCAGAGAGAAGCCCTGATCTTTAACCCCAGCGAGTTCCTCCTTGAAGCCTACAAAAGTATAAAATGAGAGAACAGAAGGCACAACTATGAAACAGTTTAACTCATTTGATGATGATGTGACTTGAATTATCCAACCATACCTCGAATAGTATACATGGGATCTAAGAAAGATTATCAAGTATATTTGTCTGCAATAGAGCAGAGTTTCATACAGAGATGAGACACTCTCCAAACTGAAGAGGCGAAGAGTCATGGTGACTTGTAACTTCAATATGTGTTTCCATAAGACATATTGTGAGAATTACATTCAATATTCTCGAATTATTTACAAGTAACTCACTCTCGAAGTTATGCCAGTCGAATTATTCTCGAAGCCAATAAATCAGTAATCAAATGCAAGTGAAATGCAATAATAGTCCTACATTTGAAAATAAAGGCTGTTGCTTGCACAAGATGGACAACTGATCACTCTTGAGTCTTGAGTATAATAATCAAAGCTAAGCCTCCAAATGTCTTAGTAATATACCAGATGTCTCAGTGGAAGCAATGACATAGGATGTTCCCAAACAATGCCCATATATTTACCTTGATCCAGACCGTTTGGTCATCGGATACCAGTGACACTCTGAAAAGGCGGATCTGCTAAAAGGAGCAGAGGTAAGACCGAAGCCTCAGCCCAACTCTCATAAATTATATCATCACGTTTCCCTCAAGTCCTCAATCATGAATCAGATCATCAAGTTAGATCATCAAGTTCTGCCTCTATCAAAAGCTTCATATCATCTAAGGTTTGTTTCTAGGATACTTCATGCTACTTGACATACCTCCAGAAAACAACATTTTCCCCAGAAATTGTTGTTGTTAAGCATAATTACCCATAAATTAGAAGATCCTTACATAAACCTTACCACTTAGAACCAAAGTTTATTTTTAACTTCAGAGCAGCAACGCCAAAAGAATGAGTAATAATTTGAAATTTGTAGGTAATATTTACATATTTCTATAAGTTGATTAGCCGTCGAAGAGTGGGAGGAAAAGTAATTAAGTAGCACAAATGAACATACCCATTGCTTTTACAATACCCACTATCTTCATCTTCTTGCTATCCTCAATGCCTTCCTCCTCAAGAAATTTCTCAATTACCTTTTCTTCTTCAGGTCCTCTGCATGCAAAAGATTAGAAATGACTACATACAATAAACATATACTAAAATGGTAGCAAAGTATCAGAAATGCAGGAGGAATGGAGCATATACTTGAATACAACAAACCAAGTTGTGCAAAGAGAAATCTATTACCAGGTTCAACAAATTGTGTAACATGAAGTACCCTAGGTCTAAGACATAGATTAATTTCCCAAAATCTATGGCATTCAATTTCAACAGATAAGATGCAGTGGCAGCCTTGATAAATTGTACAACATAAAAACACATTTGCAACAATCCAATAAAAACAAAAAAAAATGTGTCATTTGTATTTCAAAGCAGCCACTTTTTCCCATTAAGGAATATCATCATTGAACTCAGTATTTCCCAGTCAAAGCAAACTCTTCTGAGCCTGTCTGAGATACAGAGGTTATTAGCAATTGAACATCACATTGCAGACATTAAAAACAGTTTCTCTAATATAATTAAGAAGCTATATAAACAAATAAACCACTTCACGAAAATGACTGAAATGAGAAACAACAATTAAGATGTTGTGCATGTGGTAGAGCGGTGCCCCATTCTGTTTTCCATTTTAGAAAAAGTCAAGCTTCAGAGTTAACAAGATTTAGATTTAATTTTATAAAGACGATTTGCTCTTCTAATAACGAAACAAACATCAGATCAAAGTCAACATAATTCTGAGATAAAACCACAAAAACGCACTCCCAAGAGAAAGTGAGAAATGGCAAGAACCATTCAAGCTAACTGACCTTGCATATTTGTAGTCTCCTGCAATTGATGAACAAAAAATTATGAACTAAACCAGCCAGCCAGCTAAAAAGAGAGAAACATCATACATACATCATAAACAACTAATTGAGGATGCCACAGATGCATAGTTCCATAGCGAAAGTAAATGGGTTTTACTGACACAAGTTGCAGGACTATACTAATTCAAGCTTTCGAACTCGGGTCAGTAGAAGCAAAACCATTTTACTTCATATGTCTGCTATTCAGAGCTTGATGACACAAGGCATGCAAGCAAGTCTTGTGTGAGACGGTCTTATTGTCAGACAATCTTATGCGTATCTATAGTGACCTCTTTTACGAATGTAGGGACCATTACTCTTCTTTTAGTGACTGGTTTATATCACAACAAATGTGGTTAGTTGTGAACTAAAAGGATTACTGATAAAAATACAATAGTCACAGATAATGGTAAACTGGTCACTTCTTAATTAATTAAAGTGGTCTCACAATAATTAATGTGGTACCGTCTCATATGAGACTTTGCCTTTTTGGAATGTTCTTTCCGCTTGGAAAGTGATATTGTTAGTCATGTGTGAGTTACCCTGTACAATATAGCATGCTTTCAAAGTCAAACTGATTTGCAAACTCTGATAAACTTGTCCTTAAAAATAATCTGCAAAAAGGGAGTCTTTCTAATTTGGTTCGCTAATAGCTGAGAATCTGATCTGACGATTAAATCAAGCGTAGCTGTATCATATACCAGTACGGCAGTACCCATGCTCAGATATGCATTTCAAAATACAAAGACCTCATAGATAAAACTGTTGATCAGTTTTCCTACCAATCACAATATTGTTAAGTAGGTGTACCTTAATATTCATGCTTTCGATATGATATAATTGACATTAGCAAATATCATTACAAAGGATGATCGAGCATACCTATGTCATGCATAAGTGCGGCAAGTTCCACCTACAAACATACAGAGTTTAGGAGGCATCTCAAGTAGTGTGGAAAGGAGTGAAAGATGCATCATGCCATAGCATGGAAAATAGAGATTACAGAGGAAGGGGAAGGAAGAGAAGAGTTTTACAAAGTTTAAACTCTAAAAGCAAAGGAAGTAATTTCCCTAGCAGTGCAAACTAAACCCTAGAGGGCCAGACCAGATCAATATGTTCAAGGTGGCAAATACAGTGTAGTCTATGGGGCATATGAGAACCTAAATCCCACTTTCTTTCATATTTGGTGTCCAACACACTTCCGGTGATGGCAATCGAAATAATCCACCAGTTTAGAACTTCCAAAGCTTGAACTAAAATCTTTTCTATCCTTAGTTCCAATTTATGGTGACAGATTAGTTACGAATTCCATCTTTAAAATAGCGAATTTTAGGTAATACTATGACTCAGGGTCTATTCTCTTAACACAAAACAAACAAAAAAATAATTCCTACCAAACAAGTCGGGCAAGGGAATCCACAACACAAGTACTATACCATTTTCTTATAGTATAAACTAACTATATCACCAACAGTATCAACATCAATCTTATAATCTCGGACCGTGGATAAAACGAAACTCTACTAAATCAAGTCACCAAGAAATCAGTGAAAACACAAGCAACCAGCCAATCAAAATGTCGATTTTGTGTATAACTAAATCGACTCAATCTCCAATTATAGTTACGAGTAATCATCAAGATTATACCATCAATTAAGCGAGAAATCGAATTGCAATCAAGTAAATTAATCGACTCAATCTCCAATTATAGGTTCCTTTAACAAAATCATCAAGATGAAGATCGAGCATGAAGATTATACTAACAATTACGAGTAATCATCAAGATTATACCATCAATTAAGCGAGAAATAGAATTGCAATCAAGTAAATTAATCGACTCAATCTCCAATTATAGGTTTTTTTAACAAAATCAGCAAGATGAAGATCGAGCATGAAGATTATACTAACAATTACGAGTAATCATCAAGATTATATCATCAATTAAGCGAGAAATCGAATTGAGAAATACAAATGAGCGAGAGAAGAGGGAAAGAGAGAATACAATATGCATTGAATCGGGAGAAGAAGAGAGGCCTTCATCAGCAGCGAGAGAAAGCGCTAAGTTACGAACTCTAAAAACATGAGAAGCGTCATGAGAAGCATCGTTGCCTTTCATAAATTCCTCTACAAGCTTCTCTGCTCTCTTCACTGTCCCCTCCATGCCTCTCCCGCCTCTTTTCTCTGTTAACAAACTTTCAATTATCATAACTTTTAGTTGCAAGGTTACGAATCATCATCATCATCATGTCAAAATGTAAAACGTAATGTACAAGATATCATTCATATCTCATATCCACAAATCGATTTCAATTGGAAAGAAGAATCAAATTCATAACAACCTAGAAAAATTGAAAAAATCATAGTAAATAACAACGAACTACCGTAAGTTAATCCGAGATTATACAGCAATTAGGGAGCGAATTCAGAAAAATGAATGAATGAATGAATACCTATGGATTTTTGTTGGAGAGAAGAAGTAGCGTGAGGGAGAAGCCGGTGCAGCGATGCGGCGGGGGAAGTGTAATCGGTGATGAATGAAATGTGAGGGGTTTGGGAGTTTTGGTATTATTATTGACATAGTGCAGGGTTTAATCTGACACTTTAAGGTAGGAAGTGTGATGCACAAGATTAGAATTTTGAAGAACGAGAAAGAGTATCCTTGACTTCATTATGCTGTTGACCTATGTCTAATGAGCATTTGGTTGACTTCAATTGATCCGAAATGGACTTAACTATTTGGCTCGGATTTTAGGAACTAAACATGTGTCGCTATTGATAACTAGTGAAACATTCGTGTGAAATGCACTGTATTGATTTTGTATTTGAGTTATAACAATGAATTTGAACGTGGGTTAACTTAAGTTCGAGACAAAAGTAAAGACATACTTTATGGTGAGAGAGCATCATATTTGTAACTTAGAAACTTAATATTAGTGTTAATGGTACGTAAATGTACTGTAACTCGTTGTTCGTTGTTCAAACAACATTTTGATGTAAAGATGGTACGTACATTCATAACAGTTATCTGTTGGGACAATTATGTAGAAATTCTCAATGTTACTGTCAGAAAAAATGTAAAATATTATCGTACGAGTACCGACAGAGATATAATTATACTCGGTACTAATTAAATAATGAAAGTAGATTATGAATCATTTTGAAGATCTGAAAATAGCTTAAACCCCAGTTTCTTGGACCTCATACACATTTCATATTTTCATGTACTAACTTCACCAGATTCTACTTCACTTGTTTGACTTTTTGAGTTGGTTAAGTCTCTTCTTTAACGTACCAATAAGTTATCGTGAGACGTTCTCATGTGAGAATTTGTGCGTATGAGCAGCATTGGTGTTTTGAGTTTTGTCTAACTTGTTTTGCAATCGATTGTAACAGGCAGCTGTAGATGTTATGGCTTCTTTAAGGCTATACTGTTATTCTGTCACAATGATGTTGTTTCTGTACCTGATTTCTGCTATTCTTGCTTGGGGAGAACGAGGGCATTATTCAACCTGTAAGATAGCTGAGGTATACACATTCTTTCTTCTCAGCTCCTGGAGTAAATGTTATGAAGTAGAAGTCAGTCGATGCAATATTGTTCATTCGGGTCAGGAACATGTACTGTGGAGTGTGGAGTATGTGTAAATTTGATGATTCAGTATTTTGTGGAATACAGGGATATCTTACTGAAGAAACCAGAGATGGTGTGAAAGAACTGTTGCCAGAGTCTGCAGAAGGCCAACTGGCAGCTGTTTGCTCATGGCCTGACTTGCCTGAGATTCGTCAAGGTTATCCTTGGAGCAGAGAATTGCATTTTGCAGACACTCCAGACTATGACTGTACATTTGATTATTTCAGTAAGTACTATTTATATGCTTCACCTTGTGTAATATCTTGAAGTCAGTAGCTTCTAAGAGGTTGGAGGCGAGGAAGATGTCCACTCGTTCTGTAAATGTCATCAAATTAATGCAGACGAGTTTCAAATATGATATGTTAACTTCTGCATATGCTGTTTTTCAAACACCAATATTAATGCAGATGTGTACGTACATTCTGCAGGAGACTGCCATGATTCTGGGAATCAGAAAAATAGATGTGTGATTGGAGCAATTTATAATTATACGCCACAGCTTAAGTCATCAGCTCGCAATCACTATGGAGGAAACAAATGTAAGTGATCTGTTGTATCTATTTGGGAACCCCTTTACTAGATACTTCTCTTATGGAGTTATGTTGATATGTTATGTACAGATAATTTGACCGAGGCACTCATGTTTGTGTCGCATTTCATGGGTGATCTTCATCAGGTTTGCTTAGTGCTCACTTCCGTCCTGATGCTCATATTCCTTTGGTAGTACCTTTAACTTCTGAAGGAAGATTTAGTGTACATAAAATCCCTTTGTGCATCTGGATGAATCAGCTGTCTTTCTTAAGTTGGTTGTATCATGTATGAAGCATGAAAGAATTTATACCTTTGAGCTCTCAAGTCATGAACTTATATGTCTGTAACTGTGGATTAAGTTTTAAATCTGTGGCTTTACTGGTGCAGCCTCTACATCTTGGATTTCTAGGTGACTTGGGTGGAAACAGGGTTAAAGTCCAGTGGTACAATGAGTCGACCAACCTGCACCGTGTATGTTGCATTCATTTTGCTGCTGCTTCTTAATTCTCCATCACTTCTTGCCAATTGTGTCAGCAACATGAATCCATATCAGTCGCATATCCAGTATTTTGCGCTGTATACATTAAAGTTCTGAACCAAGTATTCTGCTATGCAAAATTTAGATTACAAATGTGTCTGTGCACAAGCTTTTCTTATCCAGTGTACTCGATCTTCTGGTCCTATTATTGATATAGATTCTAATCTGGTGGATAAACTCGACAGTATACCACAGTATTTGTACACTTGTTTTCTCTGTAAGAGATAACGAGCTTCAATTTATCTGTATTACGTAGGTGTGGGATGATAAAATCATTGATACAGCTGTGGAGAGATACTATGGTTCAAAAGTGACGAATTTTATAGAAGCAATCAGCAGAAACATAACGGTAGGCTTCTTGACAAACACGTCCTTTGATTTCTTGTCGAGTTATTACCCTACTTCTCTTTCTACATGTTCATCCCTGACTGTCTATAGGTCCACTATAACTATATATTTGCCGCTCCACAATCTATGTAACAGGACTAGTTCACAGTAGATCATGATTAAACATGTCGATTTCAGCTACTGACAATGCTCTAAGATGATTTAGCTAATTCCTGAACTGTACAATTATGCATATCTCATGTTTTCTAACAATTCTTGTTCCTTCTATATCTATTTAACTAGAATCAGGAGAACTGGTCAAGTGAGACCAGACACGGGAGAGGATGTCACCACTCGATCTGTCTTAATCAGTAAGTTAGTAGTTAAGTAGTATACTGCTGCATTTCCCTGATTTTCAGACCCTATCCTGTTTCAGATCAAAAAATTGGTTGCCTGTCATGTCAAGAAGTATAACTTTTGTAGGTATGGGTCTGAGAGTATCTCTTTGGCTTGTGAATATGCATACAAGAATGCCGCAAATGGAAGCCAATTACATGGTAATTGTGAAACCATTCACAAATTATCTGTACAATCTTTCTAAGTTGAATGCCACAATCTGTGACAGCCTTCTGAATAATATCAGAAATTGATTGTCTATTTGTCTCATGTCGAAACACAGATGATTACTTCCTGTCACGGCTTCCTGTCATGGAGAGAAGGTTAACGCAAGGTGGAATGCGCTTGGCGGCCCTTCTGAACAAGATTTTTGGTTCAAAAGTCAGGATGCAGAAACAAGTCTATATATAGAGTTGAAGACTGTGAAGACTAGCTAGTTGATAGATTTTCAGGCAAAATGATACATGATTGCATGTAACATCAAAGCTAGCTAGAAACTAGATATTCATGCTACAAACACGGTGGTTTTTGTCTTTGATATGAATTTATACGTTGCATCCAATAAAATTGCAGGGAATTCCGGATGTAGTAGCTCTAAAATTGCAGGGAATTTTGGATGAAATGTGTTCTATGTTATATAGAGAAAACATGAACAAAAATGAAAAAAAAAATGGCTGGGGAAGCTTTCTCTTTAAGATATCAGAGCCAGGTTTCGATCCTGGGACCTGTGGGTTATGGGCCCACCACGCTTCCGCTGCGCCACTCTGATTTGGTGATCAATTTATGCACAAAATTTAAGTATCGTTATCTATGCAATGTCATACTAGTATACCGTTTATAAAAAAAATAATTAAGTATCGTAACCTTTGGTTTTTACCCTCAAGTGGATGATTAAATATATAAACTTAGCGAGTACTCCGTATTATCTAATGCGAAAAAAAAAAAAAATTGTTGGAATTTGTTTTTTTTAATGTCAAAACTCAATTTTCTCGATTCCAAATTACCTCCAAAAACCCGAAATGAATAACTAATCCTAAAGTTTTGTTATAACTTTTAAGATTCTTTGTTACATCTTGATCGTACTTTACTAAGCGTATGGTCGCCCTTCAGATTTACTAATTTCTTTGGGTCAGAAAACCGCGATAAAATTTTACAGCTTCGGTAAGGTTCTATAGCATAGGGGTACCTACGGGTTAGGAGTTTTGGAGCTTAACACCAAGCTCCCTCCAACTCTCGCAATCCATGCTCGCTCTTTGCTAGTAGTCCGTCTTCTGAGTATATGCACGCTCAGGCAGCATCACCTTGAGACCCTTCTTTGGTTCAGAAATCAGAAGTTGTTACTTCTTCAAGAACGCGACTGAGGAGTATATAATGTTGTTTATATACTTGCAAAAATGCATACAAAAGTACCATAAATGGAAGCAATTTTCAGACAGCAATCGACTGATCGTGTTCTTCAAGTTTGAAAAAGATACTGTACAGTCTTACTTGATATGTTAATATTCAGCAGACAGCCCCATATTCCATGTTGGAACATGCTATGAAATTTATGTTCTAAAAGTTACACAACTATGCTACAACCCAAAAACTCTTCTCCCAGCAGCAACACAATCGTGGACGAGATCCAACCCTTGTTCTCAGCCGTCAATTACTAACCTTCTGTTGTGATATTAGCTCCTGCATCATGATCGTCATCTTCTCGATTGATTGACACCAAAGTTTTCACATCATTCTATATAGAGAAACAGAACAACTAATTAATAATCAGTTCCATATATCCTCTAACAAGTACCTTCCCAAAACTAAGAAAAGCTGAAAAATAACCCAAACCATTCAGACAAAAACTTAAAAAGGGTTGTTATGTTATAGCATAGTAACTGACTAGGCTTTAATAACTACGGTACTGCTTATGCGAGCTTGATGCCTCTGAATACTATAAAAGACACACTGAATTATCAACGGGTCAAAGCACGTCAAGGAGATCGATGAGACACAGCACACAACTGATAGCAGTTTACTGTTGCATAGAATCAGCAGCTAGCAAAGCAGCTGTCAGAGGATGCTTCTACCCAAAAAAAATTAAAAGAGAACAATGATGAAAGATAGCAATATTAGGGTGGCATGGGTGTAATTTAGTTTTGACGTAGCTCCTGAAGCAAGAGTTCATTTCCTAAGCAATTATATTTCGTTACCATCAAAATCTTGAGGGACACTGTTAAGACGTTGAAGTCATCAGAAGACAGTTTGTACTATTGGATGAACTAATTTGCTCAATATATTTTCATAAACGAACCACGATTAGTGAATGACAGAAGTTTCCATAAACCTAGATCTACTTATCTTAGCTGCAAATTTCTTTTTCTTCAGAAAGTTCCCCCTCAAACAAACTACATATGACTGAAAAGCCCCCTAGACTAAATTTTCCAAGAGTATGCAACACTAATAGGCTTCTGAGGAAGATCTACTAAAAGGAACAGATTGAACATAAACATAATAATACACCGAAGAATACCTTTTTATCCAAACCCAATGCAGAGCCGAGGTCCATAAATTTACTCATCAGCATGCTTTCTTCTACCTAAGATTTTAACCAAAAAGTCATTGCCGATCATCACCATTGTAAAAACTTAAGGAAAAAAGAAGATGAAGATAGGGCAAAAGAAAAATAAAACCACCATCTATCTATCTTCAAACATACTGACAACAATCCTAATGTCACTACTGATAACATCTCTCCTTATATATTGCTGCACCAGTCACTAGCCCGTAAGGCCGTAAGGAATAAAATAAGGGATACAAACTTGTATCCTAATTTTCTCTTCCCCCGCTTTGTTTTACAAGGATGATGCACATTGACAATTTCGAAGACATTTTCACAAAGAATAAGACAATGAAAGTGTAAAATAAAGGACCTGCAGTCTATGCAATTCAAACGCCATTTTCTTGTGAGCTTCCTCGAGCAATTCATTCTGCTTCTCCAATTGCCTATCATCAACGCACGTGAAATTCAGAAAAGGGAACGAAGAAAGAACTATAACCGCAAACAGAAGCAACAATGTGAATTGAGAAACAGAACGTCAAAAGAAGTCTTACTTCAGCAACTCCCCAGGATTTTTGATATCCATGAATTTCTAATCTGATAGACAAGGAAACCTTAGTTAGCAGAGTTAAGAGGTGCCATAGAGCTGACATCATGGGCCGAAAATTGGAATTCAAGGAGAAACATTAAATGTGCCAACATCTGAATTAGCCAGACTGTTCCATCCCTCTCGATAAATAGTCTCAGCATATTATCAGAGTCGATAGGCACATAAGAAACACTTGTAGAAACTCATGAAACAGAGATTTTATACAGCAACCACCAACAATCTGAGCAGCTATATCATGGGGCAGCAACTTACAATAAGAAAATTCTCAAGTGCACTCAAGCAATGCTAAATCCAGATAACAGAATAACTGAACATCTATACCATGTGAAACTCATATAACAAAATGAATACAACTCGAATCGACTCTTTCATCAGCCAAAGAGATGGTCTCCAGACTTCATGATGCCAAAAGCTAATTTGTTTAGAGCATACCACATCAATTCTACCAACATTCAATTAAACACCCTTTGATAGTGAAATCGACCAAAACAACATGACCAGTGCCTCAAAGGCGCCCGCCTATGAAGAGGTTGGGGAGGGAGTCGGATGCAGCAAGTGTTACCCCTATGTTGAAAACATAGAGAGACTGCTTACAGACATTGAGAATGGCATAGACAATCGCTCACAATACAAGAAGCGCACAATTTTGTGAGCCATTTTTGCTTTAATTCATTATATTCCTGAACCAAAAAAATTGCATCATCCATATGGCCATCCATGCCCAAAATACCATCACTTATAACACAAACCAGCACAACCATCAACTAATCAAACCTCTAAAGGATCATAGATGAATCCACAAACACGATAATCTAAACTCTATTAAGCTAATAATATTACTCATTGAGCCTCAACCACGTGTTTGGTTGAGTTGGTTCTTGCACATGGTATCACAACCTCGACTACCTAAACGCTTCCAATTCGAAATCTTAGAGACTCTTTCTAAGAACAAGGTAAGGTTTGAAATCCCAACTCGCATGAGGGCCATATTAATAACTTAATAAGATCAAAGATTGTGCCTTTATTACCACCTTAGCTCCTAAATACTACATAGTTAAAAAAAAAAAAAAAACAAATTTGTCTAATGCTTTACATAAATGTTACTATCCACGATTGAAAGTTGGACTAGGCCGAAATATATTTGTCGGAGTTGGGGTGAGCCAAATACTAAGATTAACCAATTTTAACTAGTTTTATAGTAAATATACACAAAAAATTTAGACTTTCCACAAACCTGAGGTAGGCCGTAGACAGGGTAAGCCCCCCTTGGCTCCGCCCCTGCTATCATAACCCAATTTTACTACGATCGCCCATAAATAACTACCGCAACTCAATTCAACCACCTAACATGTTCCAATGCAAATGAATTTTACTACCGCGACTTAATATAACTACCAAGAAATTCGAGGCTCGCAACAAAGCTCACAAGAACACATTAAAGGGCAGCCCGGTGCACATTGGCATCCCCGCAAATGCAACGGCCCGGGGAAGGGTCCCAGCACAAGGGTGTACATAGGACAAGTCATTCCTTGTCACAGTAACATATTGGATACAAAAAACAAAATTACCATGGTAAAAGAATTGAGGGATTACCAAACATTCTCAAGAAAATATTATAATTTCGGTGAAAATCCTAGAAGAAACCCAGTAAAAATCAGATAAATTAGACATAAATAAATACTGTGGGAAAAACATTGGACATACCTCTTGTCAGATATTCAATTTCTTGTGTTTTTGGTCTGTTTTGTTAATTTTGAAGTAAACCTTTTTGTGGGTCTTGGGTTTTCTCAGATTTTTACAGCTCGTAAACAAGAGGGGAAAATTGAATTCACCGCCTGAACTCGCTATATAATTTTAACCCAAGATGTCAAATCGAGTCTAAGCGAGGGAGATCATCGAATTGTGTATTGGTGATCCTATTATTTTGCTACTCCCTAATTACCCTACGAAGTACGGACACCTCTCCCGACTTGTCCGCCGGGTTTCAAGATGACGTCGGACATGGATAGTAGGACTGTAGGAGAATACGTGTCGGAGACGGTCAATCCGATGTCCGGTTTATTGTTTTTGAAAGTCAGACACCGGTTTTACCTAAAAGATATCGGTTGGATACCTATAACCTGTAGGACACAAAAAACATACATTAAGTTAACATTTCAGCATGGAATCATGGATGCGTGATAGATTCAATTGATTCACTTTTTCTTTTAATTAAGTAATTGTGCAAGGTTGGTCAATGATCGAGTAATTTATTGCTTGCAAAACTCCAAAAGATTGAGATAATTATACGATCAAGAGAACTTCAAAAAATAAACATAATGACCTTCTAATTTTGTAAGGAACCATTTCATTAGTTACTGAGGAGCAACTTCAACTTGTATCGCTTTTCATTCATTCTGGACAGGTTGTTGATTACCGTATCCCAATTCGCTCCTGCGTATTGCCTAATTGAGTTTACTGATCAGACTGATGCCCAAAAGTATTTGCTTTCCTTCTTCTTTAAGGCCGTGTTTGATAGGACTGCATCTTTCTAAACTGATCTGATCTGAATTATTCTGATATGATCTGACCTGATTTGAATGACTATGAACTAATCTGATCTGATCTGAATGTGTTGAAATTTTGAATGAATTTCAACGAATTGGTATCAATAATAGACCAAATATATTGATATAAATTTAAACTTTTCTAATCTGATCTGATTTGAATGACTCTGATCAGATTTGAATGATTCCGAACTGATCTGAATTCATCTGAAAAATTAGTTTTATCAAACAGAGCCTTAGAGGTGCTACGTTGCAAATCATTTTTTTTTATTAAACCATTATCATTTCCATTGAATTAAAATTTGAATTTTTGTGATGTTAATTGTTAGATGAATTTGTTAATTTTTTTTTTTGTGCTTAGTATAATTGAACTTGTCCGGATTGTTGAATTATCACAAGTTTGAGCAAAAATCGATGAAGACTTCAAGTTTTTGTTGTCGAAAGCTAAAACTGGCAACTGCCGTGAACTCAATTTATCATTTTAGCATTATTTGAATCAACCGTTCCCATTATTAGTGTGAGTTCAAACAATATCACAAGATGAGCCATTACGTCCAATTAGATTCTCACAATTGGAATTCAACGTCTAACATTAGATCTCAAACCTTGATTTTTAATAGTTGTCAAAATTACCAAAAGAGCGAGAATCACGTATAGAAATTACTACGGAGTACACAACAACTCGGAAGCTAACACGAACACGAACACGAACGCCTTTGCAGTCTTTGGGTCACCTCAGGCGAACTGTTTAACTTCTTCTTCACATTTCCTTCCCCTCCTCTCTCTCTCTCTCCTCACTGGTAAATTTCTCGATTCACTCCACATTCATCTCAATACTTTCTGCTCAATTCTTTATTATCATTATTTTGATTATATCATATGGTTTTATTATGATTTGGGGATGTCTGTTTTATGCTATAGATTTGCCCTCTTTTTATCGCTGATGTACGAATCATATGTAATTAGATCGGTACACTCCTCATTCTATTAATTTGATTTGTATACGGAATTTGTCATATTTTAAACTTGTTGATTCTGATTCAATTTGATTTTTTCTGCACATTTATGATTAGTATGAATGTTGAGTTTAATCAAGAAATAATAATTGTTAAGAAAGTTTTTTTTTTTTTTTTAAAAAATTTTGTTCATATTAATCGAGTTCTGAGGCGTAAAGCTGAAATTTTTGTGAAGATGTTGGTTCATTTTCGATGATTAGGCTTAGATATGAATTTCGCCAATAAATTTTGGAGTTAAATTTTATGGTTTTAATTGATTTTTAAGTTTAAATTGTTAAAAAGGGTCTGATTATTATTGATCTTATGATTTTGACACGAATTCGATGCAATACGATAGGGATTAGGGGTTCGATGTAATGTTGTTGGCCTTAATGTCGAAAAACCTGTTGCTTTGGTTTGTTTTGAGATAGGGGTAGGTTTATTGATCAACTTACAGTCTGAAAACGTAAGTATGACTCTATTAGCATGATGCACGGGGTGTGTAAGAAACAAATGAGAGTGTAGTGATTGTTTGGGATTATAAATTAGGTTTCTTGATATCCTTGTCTCGATTCTCTCCATCGTTTGTAACCCTGGGTGGACTAACCAAGTTCTGTTTGAGGGGGCGTTTTGTTGACTACAAGGACTTGTTCTAGGTTTGTTCATGTGTTTCGGTGTTTTCATTTGGCAGATTGTAGACATGTATGGTAATATGGGACCTCAGCCTGGGGGGCAGCAACAACCCTTTATTAACCACATGGGTGCGCAGCCTGGTGGTCAACAACCATCCTTCCCTAACCAAGCTAACCCATTTGGTGGAAATCCATTCAATGGCCCTGGTTCGGGATTGATTCGGAGTGGATTGAGTGCATATGGTGAAAAGATCCTAGGGTCCAGCTCTGAGTATGTCCAAAGCAATGTAAGTCTCTGTTGCTTCAGATCTGTTTCCTGTCAAAAAGTAATTCGGCATAATCATTTGAGATGGTGCTACTATCTTTTATATTGTCAATGTCAAGATATGCTTGCATTATGTGTACTGTGCTTACTTGCAGGTTTTAGATTTAATCAGTGACACTATAGATTTCCTGTTTCGGCTTCAGATGTTGCTTGGGTGTTTTTGTTGAGAGTAACATATGATAATGATGATAGCAAAGTAGCAAACTTCCCACTGGTTCGTATAAGATAGATAGAAAGGGAATATATTTGCATATAGGGGTTGAAATGAGAGTCGCCTTGTATTTTCATGTTCCCCAGTATATATGGCTAATGTTGGTACAATTTTATTAACTGCTACAATGAAAGGATTGCACTATTCTCAGATAAATGCTTCACTGCTCACCGGTTAACGTACACTCAAATGAGATTAAGGAAACACTTCTTTCCTTCTCAACCAATTCAACCTAGAAAATTTGGGCTTATGATCTAGAGTTTGAGTGGGCTTCCGTGAGCACATTAATATGTCATCTTCCTGTAATTTGACATGAGCTTGCTTTGTTTCCCAGATTTCGTCCTTGTGTTATAGGAATGACTGAATGCTTTGTTTTTGACTTGTTTAGAGGCTAACGGCCTGATGGGATTGTGTTTGTCGCCTGTTTTCGTTTATCCTGGATGTTGTTGGACTTTTCATGGTATTCGGAGCATCTTTTGTGATTGGGGGCGGAGTTAATGTTGGAATTTGGTGAAGTTTTTTTTTTTTTTTTGGGAAAAAGAAATTGTTTGTATTGCTGGAGCAGGATTAGGCTATGGTTTAATGTTTATTACTCCCTTCTTGTCAAAATATATAACATTTTCGGTTTTCGAGGTGGGGTATTGAGTTCCGATTTAACAAAAAACTATTAGGATTTATATCAGCAAAGTTATACTCGTAAGATCCGTAACGAAATAAGGTTTCATAATATTATGGTTTTATAATACTTGGCCTTGTCGTTTAAACTATATTTACGTTTAAACGTCTCACCTCGATAAGTGAGAATGACATATATTTTGAGAAGGAGGGAGTACTACTTTAGCAGATTCAAAGTCTTCGTGCACAATTTGTTCTCGTGCAACATGGTCACATCTAGTTTTGCTGTAATGTCACCCATAGTCAGGGTGTGGACTTTTAAGCCCAATAAGAGTCCTTTAGTGACCTAAATGGGTAGGGTTCAGGTGTTAGAATATCAGTATATTGACTATATTCTGTAAATAGGTATGTGGATACCGTCTGGTAATCGCTTGATATCATTGTTGCTGTGAGCTTGATTCCTTCAAAGGCGTAAACCTTTCGGGTCATACAGATTAGAGATTGATTGTGAAAAACGTTTAGTCTTTGGGGCTTCAAAGGTGAGGTGTAAAGTTACAAATTTGTAGTTTAGGTCATCTAGGATAAGAAGGATGGTTCTTCAGTTGGTAACTTGCTATGATGGGTGTATAATAGCTTGGCATTTACAGTTTGGCTAATAGGGATCTCCTCAAATTCATGAGGTTTTGTGGATCATATATAGAGTTATGGCAAGATATTAGACCTTAAAACCTATGATAGTGCCCAAATCAGCCAAAAACACAAACATATGGTAGCCTAAACTGGTAATTAAGGATGCAGGGGCTTTAAGACGCCCACACAGGAGAACCGGCACCGCAAATTCATCGAGGGCACTTTCAGGGTTCTAAAATTTGTAAAGAGTGGCTGATGTGAAAATTTGATATAATCACCTCAAATGGCTTCGAAACAATTTTTGGCCAAAAATTGCTTCGGAAAAAAACCGCCTCAAAATTTTGTGATAGGGTATTAACAAATTCTTAGAGGCAAAAAGCTATTTTAGGTTCCAAAAATTGGCAAAAAAGTGCACTAGCCTCATAGGGTGATGTGTGCCAGAAGAGGGGAACCAAACCCTCATATCAAATATGGGCAATCAAAATTTTTCTCTATTTAAGTTTTGCGAACATTTGGTCAATTTTAAAAAATTGGTTAAAACCGACCAAAACCGAAGTGTATAATATAAGTTTTTGGCCCAAAATGCAATGGAACAAAACGACTCAAAATTTTGTAGAAACTTTGAGTCTTATTTCAGAGTGTGTTTTGGTTAAATATTAGAGCTCTAAAAGTTATGATGTATGCTCGAGCCAGACACACATGCTAATATGATGGGTTAACGAAAGGCAGAGCAATTAAGAGACCCTCAAACAAGAGAACTTGTCGCTGAAATTCATCAAGAGCAGTCCTTTGAGTGTTTACGGTAATATTTTAAGAAAATTTAGATAGTTTAAAAAAAGTAACAATCTTAGCCGAAATAGGACAAAACCAAAATCCATGTTTTTTGAACCAAAATGGTGCCAGAATAAAAACTACTCAAAAATCCTGCAGAAGCCACCAGCGGTAATTTTATTGAAATGATCAACATAGTAGAGCAAAACTCAAAGGTAGGTTCCCAAAATTGTCATAAAATGCACTTTAGTCTCATCGTGCCAGAGTAAAAACCACTCAAAATTTTGCAGAAGCCACCAGAGGTAATGTTATTGAAATGATCAAGATAATAGAGCCAGAACTCAAAGGTAGGTACCCAAAATTGTCATAAAATGCATTTTAGTCTCATTGGGTTACGTGTAACAAATATGCTTATGTAACTACCCAAATATGAGCACTGGCCCTCATATCAAATAAGGGCACTCAGAGCTGTCCCTAGAGCATTTGAGTACTTTAAAAAATGGTGTCAAAATCGGCCAAAAATGAAGTATATGGTCCACTAATTTTGGCCCAAAATGGCACTTGAAAAAAAATGATTCAAGTGTAAGTAGTAGCTCTTAGGGGTCATATTACGTGTTGTGGAAAAATATGAGAGCAAAAAATCGATTATATGTGCCCCAAATCATCTAAAAACACATGTTACCCTTAATGGGTCAAAGACTCACAGGAGGCTAAGGGGCTCAAAAGATCCCCAAATGGGAGAACTGGTCCCTCAAATTCATCAAGGGCACTCAGGGGTGACTGCTGTATTGTTTTAGGAAAATCGAGATATTTTGAGAAAGGTGGTCGACATAGTGAAAATTGGAATCCACAGTTTTTGGTCCAAAATGTCCCGGAACAAAATCCGCTTAAAATGTTGTGGCAGCCTCTAGGGGTAATATCATGAGTTCTCCCAAAACTTTAGAGCCAAAAACCTATGATTTCGAAATTGACAAAAAACGCACACTTGTCTCATTGGGTGATGTATGCCGAAAGGGTGTAAAGGTATGCTCAAACAGGGAACCCGACCCTCATATCAAACAAAGGCACACAAAGACTATCCTTGGTAAAGTTTTGAAAACATTTTGTTAATTTAAAAAAAGTGGTCAAAATCGATCAAAACGGAAGTATATAATATACGATTTTTTGCCTTAAATGGCACTAGAACAAAAATGAATCAAATGTTTGTTGTAGCCCCCAGGGGACACAATATGTGTTTTTTTGCTCAAAATGGCACTGGACCAAAAACGACCTGTATCTTCGTGGGAATCTCTACAGGTAATATTATGGTTTTGGTAAGAGTTTAGAGCCAAAAACCCATGTTAATTTCCTAACATCGACCTAAATAGGTGACGAAAATGGAAAATTAGGACTGATGACGAAAAATAAAAATAATATCAAGGAAACTGTGATAATTGAACTTCAAAAAACATATCTATGTAGCCCGGGCGTTAGCTGGACCCCAAACTAGTACATATTATATGTAAAAAATTTCCCAAAAATAAAGGCCAGGAAGTTTAACTGATCCCATTCTAGATATGAAACCTCTGACACCAACTTGTGGTTTTAGGAGACTTCAGATGGCCTTGTACTTCGGATTTCTCTCAATAGACAGGAACAAAAGTCACTTACTTAGCTTCCTTTGCATTTGTTCATGGTAGGCTCAGTTGTTCTCTTCTGTAGTTACTCTGATGGAATATTGAGTACTGAGAAGTTTCCATCGATACCCAGCTGCTTTAACCTTGCAGATTTTACTGCTATCTTTGTAGTAGACCTACATGGCTACATGTTAAGTACTTTTGGAGTATTCTTTCCAAAGGTCCTGGTCTTCCACCATGTTGTAATTCATCACGTCGGGGGTTTTATTGTCGCTCTTTGATTTGAGTTTGTGTTGATAAGGGAAAAAGAACTCATGAAGTTCCCTCTGTTTTCATATTCTTTCAGATAAGTAGGTATTTTGCTGACCCACAGTATTACTTTCAAGTGAACGATGACTATGTGAGGAACAAGTTAAAGGTGGTTCTGTTTCCCTTTTTGCATCGGGTAAGCTTCTCTAGTGTGTGCTTTTTCCCCCTCAAATAACATTGTTTCAATATTATAACTTACAAGTGATGATGTCTGGCTCTCTTAATTGTTTATTTATTTATTATTATTTTTTTTGTTACAGGGGCACTGGACAAGGATAACTGAACCTATGGCGGGGAAGCTATCTTACAAGCCTCCAATTTATGACATCAATGCTCCAGATCTCTACATTCCTCTTATGGCGTTTCTCTCTTACGTTGTTCTAGCCAGCCTTGTCCTAGGATTGAATGGAAAGTAAGAATTTTGCTTACGAGCTTATATAATTTCGGCTGACATTTCCACCGCCATTATTCATAACGTCGTTAGTTAAACGCCTTGATGTTTTAGAACTGCTAGGAAAGGCTACAAGGTTTGCCTCTGAGTTTTTCCCCGTGTCTACAAATCCTTTTATCTGTAGTAGAGCTACATGCTATGCTGAAATTTGTACGCTTGAAGAGTATTTTTCTTCCTTTTGTCTTGAAAGTTGTATCGTATGTTATCACAAGTGCTAGGTGGCCACATCCCTTTTTCTTGTTCATCCATTTTATATTTAAGTACGTTTTTGGGTCTTTATTTGTTAATTTTGATGATTACCTTGTTCTGATAGAACTTTTACATCTCCTTTTGAGAATATCCTAGGTTTAATCCAGAGGCTGTAAACTGGCTGTTCATGAAGGGAATGGTTGGCTGGTTCCTTCAGGTCACACTGTTAAAGCTGTCGCTGTTTTCTCTCAGTAGCGGGGAAGCACCTTTGCTGGATGTTGTGGCATACGCAGGTTATGCATTTACAGGTATCTCGTTGGCAGTCCTGGGAAGGATATTCTGGAAGCTTTCATACTATTTGTTGTTGCCTTGGACCTGCCTATGCATGGGAATCTTTCTTGTGAAGACTATGAAGAGGGTTCTGTATGCGGAAGTGAGAAGTTATGACTCTGGCAAGCATCATGTCCTCCTGCTCCTGATTGCCCTGGCTCAGTTTCCGCTCTTCATTTGGCTAGGAAACATCAGTGTTCACTGGCTTTTCTAACTAAACGTCTGTGCTTTGTTGATGTATAGATGTAGTCTGTAGTACACCCCTTGTCGCCTTTTCTTATTTCTGCGGTTTGAACTTGAGCTATTACGTTCTTCGCACCATTTGACTGTTGACGAGAACTATAGGGAAGAGAGACAATCTAGGGTTTAACAATAGCTTCAATGTTATATGAATATCAAAGTGTTGTTCACCATTTGAACTCAGATTTTGGCCAATTTGTAGCAAAAAAAAATCTCTGCTAAGTATCCTACTAGGACTGTTTACATCTCTATTCAATGATATGGAGAATTTTTCGGACAGAAATGAGTTTTCCTTGCGAGTTGGTATCCATCTCAGAAATGGCATGTTATTGTAGAAAAATCTATAGAGATCGGCGACAACACACATTCGGCAATGTGGTAATTCGGGCTTAAACTAATGTGTCTTGAGTTTCTCGCAGACTTCTCTTGGGAGGAAATACGGCTTATTGCTACCTAGCATCTCCTTCGTTGTGCAATTTTGCTTCCAATTGTCGGAAATTCAGAATTAAACTCTTCATTTTTAAATTAAACGTAGAGTTGGAAAATAAGTGTATTTTCCTTCCAATTGTCGGAAATTCGAAATTAAACTTGTCATTTTTAAATTAAACGTAGAATTGGAAAATAAGTGTATTGCACATTACTAAAAAGATCAGAGATCAAAATTGTCACTAGTCTTTGTCAAAATTTACGAGCTAAATTGCCCATTTTTGTTGCCAATTTGAAGACATTTCTTTTGCAGAGTACTAACATGTTTGGTAGGGAGGAAATAGATGAAAAGGAAAGTCATTTTCTAGCTTTCCAATGTTAATTTTACAAAAAAAAACATAGGAAATGGGGAGAAATGAAAGGAAAGTATTCTTTATAAAACCCTGAGTTTCTTTTCTGCCTAAAACGGTGGAATTTGGAAAGGAAGGAAAAATACAACATAAAAACACACATTTTGCTTCCAAAAGGTCCAGATTTTTAAGTTTTCAACCAAACAACGGAAATCATAATTCCATTCCTTTCTCTTCCTTCCTTTTCATTTCTCTTCCCTTCCTTTATTTCCGTCCAATTCCTCCTTACCAAACAAGCTGTAAAAGCGCTACCAGAGTAACAGTCAACACTATTGATGTGTCTCGGATCCCAAAAGGGGAGCGAGTTAGAAAATCCCTCGTAAATCCCAATTCACGATCGAGTCCAAACTCGAAACATTCGGTCACCTCACCGGTCATCAACTCATCACTCATTCAGTGACCATAGAAGAAAGGCTGAGGTGACTCGTCAAAGTAAAACTCTTTTCTCCTTCACTTGTAGTACTCTGCATTAGAGAAAGATTAAAACTTTGATCCCATTTATCCAAACTAATATTCGCATTATAACTTATTCTTCAAGCTTCCTCATCAGCAACATTAAACTACAACCCAAAATATTGACATTCATCAATCAACATATTAGCATTATGCTGTCAGTCAATTATTGGTCTATATTGCATCGAACTTTGACTTCCTTCATAGTTCTTTATTACTAATTTCATTAATAACTTTTTATGTCAACTTCATGAAGTTTGGTGTTATCAGGACTTCTTCTGCTTACATTATCCCCACAAAATTGATCATATAATCACAAGAAAAGGTGAGAATTTTGTTAATTCTTGTCAATTTTGATACATTTTTTGAAGACCCTTTTGGTCAATTTTTGAAAAAAATCATACTATTTATATGATATTTTGTGTTAATTTCTTTAAATTCAGGCGATCAAAGACATGGGTTTTTCGGGGAATGTACGAATTTGTGTAGTTGGGGTTGTGTTACTTCAGTTGATTAGTGGGATAGCTGGTTGGGGACAACATGGGCATTATGCTACTTGTAAAATTGCTGAGGTAAAGATCCAAACTTTATGCCTTTTGATTGAAGTTTCATTCATTTTGTATAATTTTGCGAGGTTTTTGGGTGATTTGGTTCAATGCTGCCTTTGGGAAGAGTATGTTTGAAGTTTCTCAATTTGGATGAATTTGATATGAGAATATGGGGCATGCCTGTAATTGTTATATTGATTGTTTTTCTGCATAGTAAGGTTCTGAAGCAGGAGTCATTAAATTTGTTGAATGTTTAATTGTATTAGTCGAACGGGGCGCTTTAATTTAGGATGATATTGGTGCATCTTTGATGCTGGTAAGTTCTGTAAGCGCCACGACGAGGGAGGAAGAAAGATTGAGACTTGATTGTTGAGGTGTTTGGGTGTTACAAATCCAAACAAAAGATTGAGACTTTCTATGGTGTATGTTAAAATGAGAGGCACAAGTGTTTGACTTTGCAAATAACCTCAAGAACAGTAGAGCCATATTAGTTGTTTTGGACTTTGTTACATTTCTAATTAAAGGGATAGGTTATTAGGTTGTTGACAAAATGATCGCGCTTTCATCAGGATTCAAGAATGTTGTTCTTGTTTAGGAATTAAGATGCAGTGGAGCCCCCTCCACCCCATATCTGTGGCTTTGGTCATGCACTTCTATACTATTGATAAGTTAGTGGTGGTCTGAACTCTTGATACACTGTCATTGGGGAATTGTTTCGTTTTCTATTCTTCTCGGTTTTTCTATTTTCCTTGTATCAGTCTTTTCTTACTGGAGACTGATTTCTCACAATTTTAAACTTTTAACTTCGCAATGTCTCTGATCCCCTTCCTCCAGCCCCAGCCTAGGTTTTCTTAAGCAACTCGCTTACCAGTGTGTGTGCACTTCGAAAAAAGTCACTTCATAGCACAGAAATTGTTCTTTTCATGCACATGCTAAAAATGAAAAGATCATTTATGTATTATCATATATCTTGGCCAAATTTCAGAGATATCTTTCAAAAGAAGCCTCTGCTGCTGTTAAAGAATTGCTCCCCGAGTCTGCTGAAGGAGAATTAGCAGCTGTCTGCTCTTGGGCTGATTTGTTTGCAATTCGTTCCCATTATTACTGGAGCCGTGCCTTGCATTTTGTTGATACCCCAGATTTTAGGTGCAATTATGACTACTCCAGTAAGTCGATCGCTCAATCTCATCGTGACCTTTATGCTCATTGCTATAAGTCTAAAATACTGAGTACTACCTTACAAAGAAAAAAATATGTTACGATATGGTATTTCCTACTTTTAAAGCAACTGAATTGAAATTTGAAATCTCTCACAGAAACCAATCTTTGGGACTGTGTAGATAAATTTTGACTGCATGTTTACTGATCGAGTTGTTTTAGTCTTAAATTATATGTGAAGTTATGTTTATGAACCTGATTCTAGTACCTATTATGACGAACCCTTACAAATCTAAATTGCATTGTACAGGAGACTGCCATGATTCTGTGGGACGTGAGAATAGATGTGTGACTGGAGCAATTTACAATTATACGCACCAGCTAATGTCAGCTTGTCATAACCCCGCTTCCGAAACTAGATGTATAGATCACCATTTACCCTTTCAATTCTCTGTCTTAAACACTGGAATCTTATGAAATTTTGTGTACAGATAATTTGACTGAGGCTCTCATGTTTTTATCACATTTTGTTGGTGATGTTCATCAGGTTAGTTTAGTCATCCTTCTTGATATAAGTTTTGTAAGGCACACAGTGCACCTGGTACTGTAATCTTGCTTCATCTAACTGTCAGCTGGACTAAAGCTCATCACAGTGAAGACTTATAAATACAGAGTATTTGTTGTACTGATTGCATTGAGTCTTCTGTTTGGCTTGTAAATGTAGAATGGCTCATCACTTCACTTGAGGTCAAGTTAAAAAAAAAAAACAGCCTGGCTAATCTTTTGGTAAATCATATTTATATCTTTAAAGTGACCGCTGAAACTGAATGGACTTAAACCTGTCTGCAGCCGCTACATGTTGGCTTCCTGGGAGATCTTGGTGGGAACAGAATCCATCTCCATTGGTACGGCAGGAAGGCCAATTTGCACCATGTATGTTTTCTCGCTCAACTTTCTGTAAGAAAAATGATACTAAGATCTTTTTATGTTTGGTCTAATGAAGAACTTAACGGGTGAAAGCAATTCAAATGGTTTGCTAATAAAGTTTTTTCTTTATGAAAAAATCTACGTGCTCTTGGTTAGGAACTTAGAATTTAGATAAATCTATATAGATTTTAGTAAAATGTAGATGGGAATAGAATTGCATTTCTGTTTTATGAGCAGAAGACTCATTGCACCATATTATGTTATCCTTCTCAAAAAGATAAAATAAAAATTATAGCGACTCATGATCGATTGATGTGAATGTCGAATGCTGCACTCTGAATCGTAGACTCGAGGCACTTTAGACATTGTAATAAACAAAGTTGATGAAATGCTATGTTACCTTCTCATAGTGAACTCCTATATCTTTTTCCCTCCAACTGTCTTGATCTGGTATCTCTTTCCATTTCGTGCATGTGCTTAGCTTATAAAATTGCTTGTGTTGCTTACAGGTGTGGGATACAGAAATCATTGACACTGCCATGAAGAGATTCTATGATTCAGATCTTAACACCATGATAGAAGCTATGCAGAAAAACATTACGGTAGGATTGTCGTTCCTTTCCCAAGCTTATATGCGTGGGTGCTAGGTTCTTTGGTGTCCCTCAGAATATGCATAACTTGTTCAGCCTACTTGCTCTAGTAAAGTTACTTAACATAATGTTCCCATTAGAAAATCATGACCATAGGTGATTTTTCTCATACAGAATCACAATTAAGACTAGACTCCTCATGATCAAACCTCATGATCAGTCGATCATTTTCATTTTAGCTGTTATCTTGCAGTATGTTTATTTCACTGTCTGGTTGAAATTAATGCCCATTGCTGAATGTCTTCTTTGTTTACGTATTTTTTGGGGAATTGGTCAGGGTCACCATTTCAGATAGCAAACTCCAACATGTATTCTCATTCTACTTTTCCGTGAGATTAAAATATCACTGCCCTTCCTTTCAGCTTTCGGTAGCTTATTTGTACGAGTCATCTCTTCATAATCTGTCTCAGAAATGCTAGTTTTTGTGGCCGTTGCTTTCGACATCAAGAATGTATGGAACTGAAGAAATTAAAGGGTTAAAAGAAAACCAGTGGTACTTCTACATTTCTTTATGGTAAATAGAGCAGGATTCATCAATTTCAATCTTACCCTTGCTTGAGAAACCTGTTTCGATCCTTGATATCTGGCTGCTTGAAAGATTGAAGTGAGCTTTCTTAAGATTTTAATCCATTTTACATTTGATGCAGAGATAGTTTTTCTTTGGTAGCAGTCGGTCCTTTCAAAATGTTTTTTCATTATGGGTCATCCATAAGAAGCCTCTCTATGTCTTCGACACAGGTGTAATAAGGCTTGTGTACATCCGACCCCCCCCCCTCCCCCACTACCTCACCCTAGGCGGGAGCCTTTAAAACACTGGGGTGATGATATTTTTGCTGTTACATGGTTTTTTCTTGGTATTGCTGAATGTTGACCCGTCTACATATAACAGGATACTCTCATCTGAGGGGTAGGGTGGGGTTACTAGAGTTGAGATGACTGATGTGGCTTCCCTTATTGTAAGCTAAAGAAAGAATTTATCTACCAGGCTACCAGCTGCCACAAAATCACTGACTTTTCCCCATTCCATTTCAGTATCAGTAAATTTCTGCCGTGGCATCTACCTCATTACTCTTTTGCAGTTCTTGATCAATTTTCATTTTGGGTCATTCCAGAACAACTCCTTTGTATTTTAAACACAGGAGTAAGGTTATGTGCATCTGAACCCCGCCCCCCATCTATACCTCACCATAGGTGTGAGCCTTTTAGGCATTGTGGTAATCTTGTTGTTGTACTTTTGTATAGATTTGCATACGCACGCTCAATAGATTTTGCAACTATTTATTTTTTCATTCTGAACAGGAAAACTGGTCGAATTATGTTCAGTCATGGGAGGAATGTGAATCAAACCGCACAGTTTGTCCTGATCCGTAAGTTGCCAAGTCTGGACTCTTGTAACTTGCCCTTTGGCTTCTGGGATTTCGATTTGGTGTCTCCTGTAGTCTATCTATTAAAACAAATAATAATTGTACAGTTGTAGGAGTTCTAGCTCACCATGAGAATGAACGGTATTTATCAATTATGAAGGACACAACTACAACAACAAAGCTGTAGTTCCAAAATGCTTCTGGCTTGGCTAAACCTATCCTGGAAGACACGAGGAAAGAAATTCCGAATGGTGTTTGGTAAAAATTGAAAGGCACATGAATTTCGGATCATGACATAATAAGATATTGGAAGTTTATCAAAGTTAAAATCCATTTGTCTTATTTTCTCATGTTTCCTTCCATGTTAATCAAGAGCAAAAGTGAAGTGAAACCACAAAAACCGGTTAATAGAGGCGGAGGATGTAGATATCTAGTCTTTCATGGGGACGAACAGAGGAATGAGTCATTAATGCAATGTTCTTTCGCAGGTACGCCTCTGAGAGCGTTAAGCTGGCTTGCCAATACGCATACAGAAATGCCACACCGGGAACTGTACTAAAAGGTGAGTGTTGCAAAAACATGTCTAAATCATGGTATATTTTTCTGTTGCAGTAGAAGTTTTGACTGCCTTAGGCAAGATAATAACATCATACACAGCTAAGTGTTAATTAGAAGCAGGAGAAATGAGGTTTTTCTAAACACAGATAATCCATTGTCCCACATCGGTCTTATGGGGGAACTTAATGTTAAGTTATCTAGGGTTAGGCTGTTCCACCATTTGAGCAAGCTTTTGGGATGGGCTTGGTGCTATCGTATTACATATAAGTTCAGAACCTCTTTTTTACTGCGCCTCCGTTAAAATCTATTCACATTTGCTTCGGATGATGTAGATCGTAGAGAAATATGGACAGTTTGTGTTTGCTTGTATAATTGGATTCTTATTTTCTGCATGTTGTGCAATAGATGACTACTTCCTCACGAGGCTGCCCATAGTAGAGAAAAGGCTAGCACAGGGAGGAATCCGATTGGCCGCTACTCTCAACCGGATTTTTTATTCTTGTGGGCTGATCTCAGATGCAAGGAATGGAGAGCAAAGAACAAGTTATGCATGAGATGTGCCTTTTGACAAATACACACAAGGTTCACTCACCATTGATGTATAGAATAAAAGCGGGTCGAATTCATCCCGTTTAGGTCAAAGTGGTTTAGTAACACCTGAATATACAATAGGGGAGCCATTTCATAGATAAGGTGTAAATCATTTGAGCTTCATTCAGTTAATGCTTCTTCCATCTAAACTATTGCCTGTTATAGGCTTATGTACATTATATCTTAAGCTATCATAATTTTTCAAGTTACCTGACTTCTTGCACAAGCCACAGCAGCATATCTGTTTTCTGGTGAGTAATGTCCGCAACAATGTGCATTCAACTGATCTTGTATGAACCTTCCTCAGATCACCACCCTCAATTATTAAGCTACTCCTAATTAGGTTTTTAGTTAATCAATTCATGTGATAAGTGAAGCCCATTGTATACTTTAATTAAAAGACACCCATAATAAGTAAACGATTCTAGTGTAACGGATGAGAATATGCTGAATTACATATTAGTATTGCTTGTAAAACATGACAACTTCATGATTACTCAAAATGGGTTGAAGATATGTGAGACTTGCACTCAATGATTTCCTCCCTGTGGAAAGTGTTATATATGATTGAAGTCTACCTATCTACATGCTATGTTTGAAGAAACACAACATAAAACTCAATTCATCTTCTATAATTCGATCAGTGCAATGGCGCGACTGCCCTGGCTCGTTTCTTGTGTTGTCTATTGCTTGATCTTAACTGCTGGTGTACAAGCATGGAGCAAAGAGGGTCATATGATGACCTGCAGCATCGCTCAGGTTCGTCTGCTTAGCTTAGTTGCATTTTTCTTTAATCTTCTGTTTAACGTTAGTTTCTGGACTTTGCTGAACTACTCTGTTAGACAATTGCTATAGATCAGATCATCATGTCTTGGCTATTTTCGGGTTTCATTTCAATAAGGCCGTAATAGTTAGGATTTACGAGAATGAAAGATTCGAACTTGAGCCTCAGAACTTGATGATATAACTAAGTTACGACCCACGACTCACGACATCCTTGGTACGATAATTTTTGTCTAGATGATGGGTGTGTCATGTGTGTGTTGGGAAATAAGACCAATCTCCCACACGCAACGGAAGTAAACCAAACGACAACAACAAACAAAAGTAGAAAATACGCAAGCTAATAAGATGAGACACAGATTTTAGGGACTAAACCCAGGGCAAAACCCTCCAACTCCGGAGGTAAAACCCACCAGCAAAACCGCTGAATTCCACTATATAAAATAGCACCAGTACAACCACCATCTCGAATTACAACACCGAATTCGAAACACGCTACAAATCAGGAACAAAGATAAACTACCCCTAGCTTCCGAGTATAATTAATAATCACCAATTAATAATACTCCTAGAGATAAACCACACCTAAACATATATACTAACCGTCCTGAGATTGTAGACGAACCGTTGTACTGCCCGTACGCTGCTGCCCAAATCAATCACCAGATTTGTTAATCCCGCGAACGTTCCACGATACAATATCCGATCGTCTATTCGCATCAGCGCGTACACCACGTACAAAACTGAGCCCTTAATATTTTCGCTAAGTATTACGTACGTGCAACCCGATAGACTATTTAGAGTCTTACTTGTCCGCTCTTGAAAGTCTACGTACCATACAAGGAATATAGGGCAACTCCTTATATACCATGTAATGACCGACATAACTAATGTCAATTTACCATAACACATCAAAACCCACGTGCCATGTGAACTTTGGTTGGACACTTGGGCTTTACGCCCAACAGTGTGATGTGTGTGACCCTTACCCATAATGTCACACACATAAAGTCGGGAAAGCTTACTTTTAAGTCAACATTTTTCATACTTATGTCCACACCAATACTCCACTTCTGTGATTAATTATATTTGGTACAAACTTAACTCAAAAAAAAAAAAAAATAGACCATCTCCCTAACAGTTTGCTTGCAAATGTGGTAATGTACTAATGTAGTTAGCGTTATGCACACATGATCGCGAGAGCACGTAGGTCCGAATTATGTATCTAAGATTTTCGGAATTCTTAAAAATGCGTACGTTCCTTTGCTTGATTGTGTTTGGAACAGAACCTGTTAGAACCCGAAGCGTTACATGCAGTGAAAAATTTTCTACCGGAGCACTTAGACGGTAACTTATCGGCATTATGTGTCTGGCCGGACCAAGTGAGGCATTGGTACAAATACCGGTGGTCGAGCCCGCTTCATTTCATCGATACCCCTGATAATTCTTGCTCATTTGATTACAACCGTGAGTGAATTAATGTTCCTTAATTAATTATGCTTAATCATTCATAAGGTATTTTTCTCGTATTGATCGATGTCGTAATGGTCCGTTAATAATAATATACTTAGGTGATTGTCATGATACTCACGGCGTTAAGGATATGTGTGTTGCTGGTGCCATTCAGAATTACACTTCTCAGCTTCAGCATTACCGCGATGGGACTTCTGATCGACGATGTAAGATCTCTTCTAAATTAATACGTGTCTGGATTTCTGTCACATATGCAAACAAAATGTAAAGAACTCGATAAAACGTTAGTATGCAGTCCGAGTGGTGTTTGTTGTTAGTAGTTGCATGCCACACATTGGTATTCCTTAACACATTGCGCTTTTCATTTTTTTTTTGTTCTCCAATTTTTGCAGATAATTTGACAGAGGCCTTGCTATTTTTGTCACACTTCATGGGTGATATTCATCAGGTTGATGATCGTATTTTCATACCATACTGACTTTAAAAATTAAAACGTCATGATCTATTTTTACATACAACTCGTCTTGTATGAGACAGTCTCGTTATTGTAGTAGTGTCACGACTTACTTTATTGTTCGTTCTCACAGCCAATGCATTGCGCACACACAACTGACGAAGGTGGAAACGGTATTGAGTTACGTTGGTTCAGGCACAAATCCAATCTTCATCATGTATGAACCGTTACAACCGTAATTTTAGTAGTATTATGGAAGAATTCGATCAATATGGCAATTTCTAATGTTGGTGTCTTACGCTTTTACGGTAGGTATGGGACAGAGAAATAATTCTCACTGCTATGAAGGATTACTATGACAAAGACATGGAGCTTCTTCAACAAGACATTGAAGGAAATTTCACCAATGTAAGTTTCAATACATACAAACTACGTAATCCATACATTATTACCAAATAGTGTTATTATTGTTATATAAAATGTGCGCAATTGAATTGATCATGTATCTATGCAATTTTATACAGGGTATTTGGTCTGATGATGTCTCATCCTGGACAGATTGCGCGAGTCTTCATGCTTGTGTAACCAAGTATGGTTTAAATTTATATTAACAACTAATTATCAAACTCGTTCCTGTTACATATACCCTACAACAACATTAAAGTTTTAGTCTCGGAATGATTTAGAGTCGTCTAATGTAAGTCGTCATGTTTATAATTACAGGTACGCAACAGAGAGCATTAACGTAGCTTGCAAATGGGGTTACAAAGACGTGGAGCCTGGCATCACGCTTTCGGGTTAGTCTTTGCAATTGTATTATATCTAATTAATGTCTAGACGGGGGATTTTGACATAAGTCGAAAACAAATTATAACTAGTACTGACTAACAAAAAGTGATGACTGATGACTATAATTTTTCTTCACAGACGAGTATTTCAATTCAAGGCTACCATTTGTGATGAAACGTATAGCACAAGGCGGTATACGACTAGCCATGATTTTGAACAAGGTCTTCAACCATGGCCATGAAGCAATGGCAGCAGCCACTTAAGGCAATTCTTTGGTGTTTTTTATCTCATAAATTAGATCAATTGTAATTTCTGATGTTAATAATTTGCATGATGTATTTTTCGATTTTCCGGTGTTGCATGGGATGTAACTAATCACAACATTATCAAGAATTTGTATACTAACATGTTGCAGCATTCTTTGTTGATATTAATATAAATATGGTCACCCAATGAATGTAATCTTATGACTTCAGCTTAATACATACTGGTATAGTGATTATTCGTTTACGATTTTCGTATCGATTGAAATATTGTTATCGATCGTATGTACCGTAGATTTTAGGTTGTAACAATGTAACAAGATTGAAGATCCTGTAATTTAACTTTGTTAGGAACTCAACCTACTTAGGGGATGTCGCGGGTTCAAATCCTCATACCCCCCACCCCCGCAACATTAGTTGCTCCTTTGTACCAAAAAAAAAAAGAACAGTTGCTGCCATCATCATACTCACAAGCAACTCTGTGAAACATAAATAGCAAGCAAAATATGGTAAATAGGTTAATTACATATTTTCCTATAACTTGACAATGAAGCTGTTGTAGCACATTGGCAAATCTTCTTCGTATGGAAAACAGATTCCAGGTTCAACTCCTGGCTACAGCAAAAAACTCTTTTTTTTTTTTTTAACTTTCTCTATGCATGGTAAACGGTTTAATTACTTATTTTCCTTTTACTTGAAAATGAAACTGTAGTAGTACATCGGCCAATCTTCTTCGTATTGAATTTGCGGTTCCAGGTTCAACTCCTGGCTACAGCGAAAAACTCTTTTTTTTGGTTTAATTACTATACTAGTATTTTCCTATAACTTGGCAATGAAGCTGTAGTAGCACAGTAGCACATCGGCAAATCTTCTTCGTTTACTTTTCAGATTCCCTAGCTTAGCTTGGGGCTCACTAAGTCACATAAAACTACATACCTTCCTGGTTACTACACTTACAATCAAACAAAAAAATGTTACAAGACTTACAACAATCATAATTGAGACAATTATTATAATTGAGATAATTGAAACCTTTTGATCCTACAATGTACAAATAACCTTCTTCCTTGCATTACTTGTATGAAATTAAAAATCTTGGAATGGACCAAAAGCCAAAACTTATGAAGAGAGTTAGGCCCTGTGCGATTGGACTGCATTTTTCTGATTTGATTTGAATTGAACTGATCTGATTTGATTTGATTTGAATAAACATGATTTGATTTGATCTGAATTGAATAAATTGATAAATTAACTGCAATTAGACGAATTACTAACTAGAACTAGACTAGATTCATTGATTATTATCTGAACTTCTATTCGTCGTCCTAAAAAATGCTACTCGTCGCCCTTATTTCACCTCTCTTAATTAACGAGTAATGATTATTACTAAGCTCTTTTAATTAACTGCTAATTAACTACCTCCAATCCTCTCCTCACTCCATTACTATGTACTATCTTTCTACATTACTCCATCCAAATCCTATCATCCATATCTTTCCATTACTATTTTGCTACGATTAATCCCCCAAATCATATCATCTATACGATTTTTTTTATTTCTCCCCCAAATACCACCCAAAATTTTGATACGATTGAAACCCCCAAATACCCCAAATTTTGATACGATTTCTCCCCTAAATACCACCCCAAATTTTCAATCGATTTCTCCCCCAAATACCACCCCAAATTTTGCATAACATTTGTCCCCAAAATAGTACCCAATTTTTAATACGATTTCTGGGTCATACATCCCGAATTTTTGCATCGATTTTTGCCCAGATAATTCCCCAATAATTTCCGTAAAATTCCCTCCAAATTCTATATTAATTGAAGTCAGCGGAGCAAATAATTGAAGATTGATTGGAGAATAAATCGTTGTGAATTCAGTAATTGAAGGACATTGAAGGTATGTTTAGATTTGTTGGGTTGTTTATTTGAAATATTTTGTTTTTCAATTGATTGTATTTGGGTATGGATGGTGTAAATAGATTAGGTAGAAATGGTGTTTTTAGAATTGAATTTGATATTGAAAGATTGTTGTTTGAGGTCGACGTTTGGTGAAGTTCCAGGTAGTGTGGGCTAGTTTTCAACACGGCCGCACCATGGTGTGGTCCAGTTCTCAACACGGCCGCACCATGGTGTGGTCCAGTTCTCAACACGGCCGCACCATAGTGTAGCCCAGTTTTTGAACCTGGGTGTAGGATAGTTTAGTGAATTGATCTGTTTCAATTGAATTGAAATTGTGTTTGATTTCTATAGTTAGTTGGATTGTGTATTGAATGTTTGTTTTGTGGTTTCAATTGGTGAAGATGAGTGGTTACGAAGGGAAGGAAATAGTGTTTCATGGACGCGGTCGTGGTAAGGTTAATGTTGTAGCTCGTGGTAATGGTGGTAATGGTGGTGATCCTGCAATGTGTAAGGAATTAGTAGTTAGAAATGTTGTCCAGGAATCGTATTCTCGGGTGATTAATGAAGTTCGTCCGCTGTATGAGGAATACAAACGAGATGGGCCATAGGAAAGGTGAGGCGAAATTCGCCCAGTTAAGAAGAATAGTTGTCAAAGTAAATGTATGTGAAATTTTCAAACATTTCTTGATTCTATGTGCTCTCCCTCCATATTGATTGTAAACAAATAATTTGAATTCAGAATGTTTATATTTTTGTAACTTGTTACTTAACTCGACTTTTATATGAAAGTTTGATTTCACGGTAAGCAAGTGAGATAACTTTACTTTGAACGTTTATTAAGTATTCGAACAAGAATATTTTTATTTTAATAAACACATTTTGATTCCAATGAGCAGATTTTGATTCCACCAACAACAATTTGATTCACATAACATTAATTGATCATTATCGTAAAAAAGGTTAGTCATACAAGTTAATTGATCACATTATCCTAACTATATTACTCGGGTTAGTCATATAATGTGAACTGATCACATATTCCTAACTAGATTACTCGAGTTAGTCATAGAAGGTCAATTAATCACAGATTCCAAACTAGATTACTCGGGTTAGTCATACAAGGTGAATTGATCACAGATTCCAAACTAGATTACTCGGGTTAGTCTTATAAGGTTAATTGATCACAGATTCCAAACTAGATTACTCGGGTTAGTCTTATAAGGTGAATTGATCACATATTCCAAACTAGATTACTCGGATTAGTCATATAAGGTTAACTGATCACATTATCCTAACTAGATTACTCGGGTTAGTCGTATAAGGTGAATTGATTACATTATCCTAACTATATTACTCGGGTTAGTCTTATAAGGTTAATTGATCACAGATTCCAAAGTAGATTACTCGGGTTAGTCATACAAGGTCAATTGATCACAGATTCCAATCTAGATTACTCGGGTTTGTCATATAAGGTTTAGATACAAATATGTCTATTCAAAGTGCAAAGTACATTGTGAATCACTATCCGTATTTGGGAATCGTTATTGCATGTCTATTCACCCTAGAAGTAATATATGTGAATTAGTAATAGCAGTTGTGAATAGTTTTTGCAACTTTATTATATTTTTAGTACGATCGTAACGCAGAAACTTATAATCGTAAACTCATCCTAGTTTACGATTATACCCTTACGTGTTATCGATTTTGAAGTTATCCTAGTTTACGATATCGATTTTGAAGTTATCCTAGTTCACGTCGCATCTTCTGCTTCTCGTTGTGAAACTGCTTTGAATTGTGGCACCCGTGCTCTTTAGACTCGTTAATAATCATCTTGATATTTGCAACACGAACATTCGACGCCTCTAAAAGCCTTATCATCTCTCTATCCTTTTGCGTGAATGAAACCCGTTGCCTATGTCCCTCTCGGTAGAACTCAAGTGCGTGGTTATGACAACCCTTGCCATCCATGACGTAGATACCCCAAGCGGAGTCCTCCATCTCTTGAACTCGCAAACGAAATCCACATGACACCTTACGGGTGGTAGTAACACGTTTCCTTTTGAGCGCTCCCACTGATGCAGCACATTGACTTCTTCCCTTGCCATTTTCACAACACAAGTAGTACCTCCATAGACCATCCCCAGTCTTATTACTGTTCCTTTTTTTCGTACCTTTAACCAAAAAAAAGCCTTTCCCCTTTGCTATTTCATTCGCCCACTTAAATGCATCAAGGAATGACAAGAACTTGTCGTTGGTCTGAAAAAAACCGCTATAATCCGTCTTATCTCCAACGTAACTGGGAACATTCACCTATATCAACAAATTGTGATTCATGTCAAAAAATTGTGATTCAGAAAACCAATTGTGATTCATGTGAAAAAATTGTGATTCAGAGAAACAAATTGTGATTCAGACAAACGTATTTCGATTCATATCAATCAATTGTGATTCAGAGAAACAAATTATGATTTACAGAAACGATTTTCTTTTCATATCAACCAATTGTCATTCATGTCAAACGATTTTCGATTCATATCAACAAATTGCAATTCATATCAACATAGTGTCATTCAGATTAATGACTTCCGATTCAAATCAACAAGTTCTGTTTCATATCAACAAATTGTGATTCATATCAATAAAATGTCATTCAAATAATGGAAACGATTCATATCAACAAAATATGAAGTTCGATTCATATCAATAAAATGTGCTTCACTATACATTGTAATAGCAGAGATGAATTTTAAAAAACAATTCATCATTATCAAATGTTTTGGACTCATATAGCCTAAAAAACATTCAGATGTATTATTTACGTCATAAAATGTGATCGTACAATATTCTAAGATTATATCATACTTTAATAATAATGCTTATGAATTCAGCTTATTACGATTCATATAAACACATTGCTATTCAAAGCGAAAATTAACCATCCAAAACGTTGGCCCAGTTAGCAACACGGCTCCACCATGGTGAGGCCCAGTTCGCAACACGGCCAGACCATGGTAGAGCCGAGTTCTCAACACGGCCAGACCATGGTCGAGCCCAGTTTTCAACACGGCTACCATGGTCGAGCACACATTCAACACGAATTTGTTCAATCTAATTATTCAAATATTCAACAAACCATATATACGTACTACATATCAATATCTAGCAAAACAAAATTACGAAATCTAACAAATTCATATTACAAAATTTATCAAATGATACCAATACTAAACTAATTTAGCTAATGATTACTACAACTTACTTGTATATTGGCCATTTCTCTTTTCTAAATAAGTGAGATCTTGAAAGCATGATTGAGGTGGGAGAGAACCAAGATTCGAGTCGGGTGGTTGATGATGAAGATTCCGGTGAAGAAGGGTGAATATTCTTCGGGTGAATCCATAATGAATATTCTTCGGATGCTCGGGTTGATTCGGTTGAAGATACAGATGCTCGGGTTGATGATTGATGAAGCTCGGTTTGATGATGATGAATTTTTATGAGGTTGAACTTGATGGTGAGGGAAGGGTTCCAAAGCAGCCTTAGAACCAACCTTAAAGCATTCTCAGTGATGAAGTTTGATGGAGATGAACATTACTTAGGGTTTCATGAAGTTGAACATTACTTAGGGTTTCATGAAGTTGAACATTAGTTTGATGAAGTTTGAGGAAGTTGATGAAGTTGATGAAATTGATGAAGTTTGAGGAAATTTAGCATTACAATTAGAGAATGTTAGAATTTAGAATTAGAGAATGTTAGAATTTAGAAGCAATTAATTGTTAGGGGAATTAATGACAATGATTAGCATTAATGACAATGATTAGTAAAAAAAGCTAGGGCGACGAATATCATGTTTCAGGGCGACGAATAGCAACTCTCATTATTATTGAGATAATTCTGATTTGATTTGATTTGATTTGAATAAAACTGATCCGAATTGATTTGATTTGAATAAATCTGATCTGATTCGAAAACACTGTTGAATAAGTTGAATCGCACAGGGCCTTAGAGAGTCTCAAGTGACCGTCGATTATTTTAGAATTTTGGTATCATTATCCATTTTCGGCCTGTTTGGTATTGTTTTTTCTTTTCAGTTTTCATTTTTTTATTTAAACCAAAGTCCCGTTTTTTAAAAACAGAAAAAATGGTTTTCAGTTTTCAAATTTCATTTTCCGTATGACTATTTTAGAAACATACAGTTTATATTAAATCTTGCAATTTATTTAACGAAATTTTTTACGCAAAAAGAACAAAAAAGTGAAAACGACATTGATACTGAATGTTCCATGTTCTTGTACTCTGTCCTTTTCAAAAAGAAAATTGAAAATTGAAAATGAAAAAAAGAAAAGAAAATTGAATCCACAGAACACGGAGCATAACAGTTAAAAAAAGTACATTTTTACTCGGAAGGTTTTCGTGCTCCCCAAGCCGCCATATTTACCCTCAGTAAAATTTCCTTCCAAATTTTACAAATATTATATTTCCATTTCTAAACACCCATACTAAAAAATTACCCTCAGTATTTTTTTATATTCTAAAAATTACTGTATGATATTTTACCACTCCCTTAATTTTTTAGAAATTTACTGTACATGGGTTTTGTGTGTTATATGTAGTACTTAGTAAATTTAAGTGTACCAATTCAAATCCAATTTTCTTGGAGTTAAAAATTAAAATCTCAGCCGCCATAAGATCTCCTCGGTAAAAAAAAAAACTTTGTAATGTTCTTCATTTTCTTGTTGCATTTTGCTATTTGTTTGTATAATTTTGTTCCTATATATGTTTTTGTATAGTTTTTGCTTCAATTTTGTTTGTTGTGGGTTTGTTTATTAATTAAGTGCGTAGTTAGGGTAAGGTTTGTGTACATCTGATCTTTGGAGGAATCGTTTTATAGTGGTTATTTGTCGTGGGTAAGATTGCGTACATCAAACGTGTCGTATCACGTATGGGTCATTATGTTGATGGGTATAGTTTAGTATAGTATACATGGGATGCAAATTGTGCAACAAGATTGCGAATTTAACTACGTAATTTGTGTCTGATAATGTAAGTCTTTGAATTTCTTGGTTAGGATCTCTACTTCTGAATATTTACTAAGTTTGCTGTAATTGTTTGAACTGTAAGATAAATTAGTGAAATTGATTGTCTGATATGGGTCATTTGTCTTGTTTCGCCCTTTCGGAGCTTGGATTGTGTATGCTTCAAGCTTACGTATTCTGAAATGCTGAAAATTTGTCATGTTTAGGGTTAAAGTTTAGTTCTTTAGTGTTGTCTTCCTATTTAGAGGTAGTAGCATTAGTTCATCTTGTACAATTGAGTGTATATGAATCAGTTGTAGCTAGTGTTTCGCGCTGGGAAGAAACGACACAAATTGGTGCTGTTTAATCATCGTCTGATCGGGCAGGATTGACCTTCAGACTTTAGTTCTGCTTGCAAGTCATATAATTTCTGGTAGACATGTTTTTTAGTAGGATCATGTAGTTTCTGATAGACACTGTTGAGTTTCCTAGGTTGTCTTTTTATGAGTGCAAACTTGTTACATAAGCTGTTGTGATTGCAGAATTTGTATTGAAGCTACCATGACCTTTGTGAAACTTTAAGAATAAGTTAACAGCAACCTAGTATAGTTGACCATTTGTTGCTCAAATATCGACTCATAGAATGTCGTATGCTTACATGTCTGATTATTGAATAATCTGTCTTCTGCAGCACAAATTAGACTAGATTGCTACACAGAAGAGATTGGATTCCTTGAACTCTCTGGTATCTGAGGGCTTTACACTAGGAAGTCGATAATCTGAAATGGCGTTGGCAAGAATTGCCAGGACAGGGTTAAGAAGGTCTGGAGGGTCATTTGGTGGTCACACAAATGAGAAAGAGTTATTATCTGAGAGGGCATTGTTTTGCAGTAGCCAATCACCTTCACTTGGAAATGCTCTGATCAGCTGTGAAACTGCATATATATCCGGCATTAGGAAGGTGGATCTCCCAAGCTTCCAAAGCAGGAGTTTTCGGGTTACTTTGCCTTGTCAGTCTCCTGTGTTAGAGCAGGCTGTTGAAAAGTCTGTTCCAGAGCATCAGAGCATGAAATATCCTGGACTAGATGCAACAAAGCCTAATGAAAAGCCAAGAGTTGTAGTCCTTGGCACTGGTTGGGCTGCATGCCGTTTCATGAAAGGACTCGACACCAAGATATATGACATTGTCTGTATATCACCTAGGAATCACATGGTGTTCACTCCTTTGCTTGCCTCAACCTGTGTCGGGACCCTGGAGTTCCGGTCAGTAACCGAGCCAGTAGGTCAAATACAGACAGCTCTTGCAAAAGATCCAAACTCTTACTTCTATTTGGCTTCCTGCACAGGCATCAACACTTCTAAACATGAAGTAAGTACTTATCATTTGTGGTTGGTTCTATATCTTTCTGTATCGTCTTCCATTCATATCCTTCTCGGGTAAGTAAGCATTTTCTGTACAAGTGTTTCCTAGAAGTATAAGTGACTGTTGAGAATGTTGGCCAATGGTTATTTAACTGTATCGCCATATGATTGAACTATAATTATTTTACCTGCAATTAGGTGTACTGTGAAACAGTTGAGAATGTTGGCCAATCCATCAAGAAACATCAGTTTAAGGTTGCATATGACAAGCTTGTGATAGCAGTTGGAGCTGAACCCTTGACGTTTAATATCAAGGGGGTGAAGGAACACGCAACCTTTCTTCGTGAAGTAAATCATGCTCAAGAGATTAGAAAGAATCTTCTCTCAAATCTCACGCTCTCCGAAAGTCCAGGTTATTAATTTCTGCTCACTTTGGGGTTTTTGTCAAGCCTTGCAACAACTGTATTCGTTTCTATGCATACTACTATGATTAATGAGGAAACCCCGTCTGTTTACTGAGATTATATTATTATCCTGCTAGTGTTTTCGAGAACTGTCACTTGTTGTATCTGCTCACTTTGGTGTTTTGGTCAAGCCTAGCAACATCTGCATTTGTTTTTTACACTTATGATTAATTAAGGGAAGAACTTCTGTAGTCAGTTTACTGAGATTCCTGATAGTCTTCCTAGAACATTGTCACTCGATCTTTCTTAGTTTTGTACGCGTTACTCCCTACACATACGGCAGGAAGCTGCAGAATTTTGCAATAGTTCACTGATTCAGAATTATATATTATTGTCTTACTTGATCTTTCAGCTTTTCATGCCAGTATTTCTCATAGCATTCCTTTGTAATGATTGTAGGCATTTCCGATGATGAAAGGAAGCGCTTGTTACACTGTGTCATTGTTGGTGGAGGCCCAACCGGGGTAGAATTTAGTGGAGAACTAAGTGACTTCATAAAAACCGATGTTAGTCAGCGGTATTCTCATGTCAAAGACCACATTCAGGTCACACTTATTGAGGTATGGTTAACATATAACCAGTTTATAATATTTATACCCTGTCAGCATGCTTGTTCAACTTGTCTGTCATCTCAGTGATCACACCCTAATTTCCTGATCTGAGCAGGCCAATGAAATACTGTCATCTTTCGATATGGGACTGAGGGAGTATGCAGCAAATCACTTAACCAAGGCAAGTCACAATCTACTTCTTTATCATTTCCTGATGCTTTCGTCTTGGGACTTCATTTCAGTATCTAATTCGAGAATTGCAACAGTCGGGTGTGCGACTTCTACGTGGGATTGTGAAAGAGGTTGAGAAAGACAAGATTGTCCTCACTGATGGAACTGAAGTACCCTATGGCATTTTGGTGTGGTCTACAGGTGTTGGTCCCTCGGAATTTGTGAAATCTCTGAGTCTTCCGAAGTGCCCTGGAGGAAGGTTGACATACATACCTGATGTTTGTTTTTCTACAGTTTAGGACTCAGAAACATCTGGTAACTGACCAGCTAATAATTGTGTTAATCTGAATGATTCAGGCTAGGGATAGATCAATGGTTGCGGGTTCCTTCTGCACAAGATGTATTCGCGCTTGGTGATTGCGCTGGATTTATGGAGCACACTGGAAAGAAGGTGCTCCCTGCCCTGGCTCAGGTAAACTGAACTGAGATACAGAATTTTCGACCTTAGTTAATCTATGTTATTCAGACTCGGCTTGAAGGATCTGACACGGGTGTGTGTCTAAGTGTCAGACACAGCTATCTTATGATAATTCCTCATGTTTTGGCATAAAGAATCGTCCAAGTGTCATACCCATATCCGAGAGTCAATAGTGTTACACTGATCAACTGATGTTTAGCATGATTTTGATGTCGAAACAGGTGGCTGAAAGAGAAGGCAAGTACTTAGTTGAGCTATTAAACAACCTTGGTAAGCAGGAAGGTGGAAAGGCTTACTGTGCCAAAGGCATTCCTTTGGGGGAGCCTTTTGTTTACAAGCATGCCGGTAGCATGGCTTCAGTAGGAAGCTACAAGGCGCTAGTTGATCTCCGCGAGTCCAAGGTATTTTCAACATTACCAGCAGCCTGCATTTAGGTCTTTCTATTTTGGATGAGACGGTCTTATAAGAAAACGATTTTTTCAGCCAAGTGTCCGCTCCAAAAGCCTTAATAATCATCGTATAATTAACTGTGTCTGTGTTTTACATAAAGACCGTCTCACCCAAAACCCGATCTTGCTTATGACTAATGATGTCTCACTCTCTCAGGATGCAAATGGCGTATCCATGGCTGGGTTCTTGAGCTTTCTGATCTGGCGGTCAGCGTACCTGACACGTGTTCTCAGCTGGCGAAACAGGTTCTACGTAGCTGTGAACTGGGCAACAACCCTCATCTTTGGCAGGGACAATTCAAGAATTGGTACCTGAAAACCTGCAGTTCGATCTAGTTGAGCTACTTCTATTGGAGTACTATACTTTGTTCTTGTCCTACACGCAAGATGTACCTCACTCGGATTTTGACCATTTTGTATAAGAATTGGAAAATGTTTTAGACTTTTAGCGAGTTTATTACTACTGTAGCTTTTATGAAACTCTCGTTAAAAATGTAAGCATTCATAACTTATTATATTTTATCTCAGTCCAACATCTTAAAATTCACGTGAATTGACTTTAAGTCGTCCTTAGCCGCCGAATCCACGCCCAATTTTCCACATACATTATGTCATCATAAGTTCATAACCTACAAACATAACAATCAACTTTAGGGAATGATGCTTGAGAATTGAGATTGTGTGTAGAATAAGTTCATGCCTGATTAGGTAAATTTCCAAAGTCACCCTACTAATAATTAATAAGCAGCTACATAATTAGTTCTCCACTTTATTCTTGAGCACTTGACTATTTTTTGTGAATTTTGACAAATTGATGCACACTTACCATGACTTATATAACCCCTTTTTTACCGGCACTTAATTATTTGGTGCATTTCCCTGTTTCTATATAGGCTACTCTATAAATCCTAAATACTCGTATTCTTTTATCGAGGACCTTATCGTAATTACGATAGCAACTCTTTGCAATTCAATACCTTTGTTTACAATGTGGCTGATCAAACACGAGATCTTTTTGTAGTCAGAATGAAGAAAACACGGGATATCTTTATGACTTACGAGTTTACCTAATTGATCAATAGCCATCGTAATATGTTTTTCAATCCTTACTACTATTATCATCTAATACAATACTAAGTCTTCCACACTGGCATCCATTAATTGGATAGCAATAATTAATTACATAATATGGAAATTATTAGCTAATTTATGGTGATTATGGTGGTAAGCTAATTTCTGGAAAATAATAGTGTTGTTAATAATATTATAGCAAAGATAAACGGACAATTTTATAAAATGAGTATAACAATATAGATATACAGTACAGTTGGGACGCGAGACGGACGTGCAAACTAGTATGTAAAAAGAAAGAATAAGAAGTGTCAACCCTCAAACCACCAAAAGTCCATCCTAGAGAGCACCATGCTCTTTCTTTTGTTGTTAAAAAATCTAAAGTAAAAAGTCTCATAATTCAACCTCTTGTAAAAGTCTAATAAAAGCAGCATTAATATTCCAAGATGCCTACATTCTTTGTTTCTCACACGAAAATATAGGTAGTAAGTATATATAGTAGGAGTGTAACAATAACAAACCGTACACTTTTATATCAAACTCACAAACTATGTCTTTACAAACAAGAAAAAACTTGGTGATCTTCAAGTGTCTTGTCTTCATTTTGGTGATCTTGTTGATGGGAACGACTACGAGGGTTCAGTGCGGCCGACGACGACTCGATTATCGGAGAAACGAGTTTTACTACACATTCGAGGGTAAGCTGCCCAAAGGCCAAGTTCCACCTTCAGGGCCTTCACCTTGCCATGACTTGAGTCTCAATGCTAAGAAGTATGTTACTGTTGATGACTATGTTCTGTGTCCGTAGTAATTGTTGCTCACGTTTTTGTGTCTTCAATAGGTAGTTACAAAACAAATTGTATATATACATTATACATGTCTTGCTGGACAACGATTATTGTTTTCAGTTTTCAGTTTCTTAGAAATTAAAACAAGACTTGGTACAAGAGTTGATTTCGATCGATTTCTGAAATTAATTGCATGTTCTATTTTGCGTAACAAAGAAGATACATGATCCGTCCCCTCGCCCCCTCACCCCTTTTACTTACGAGGAATGTTGTGTTTAGATGACCAAAATATTATTTTGGTTACATAGAGAATTAGTGTTATTGCATGTTAACGTCTGATACATGTACAGAGGTAATACAAAGTTTTGTAAAAGATCGCTTCGTAATAACTTATTATGAGACCAATATTAATGCTTACAGCTGCATCATTGCACTATTGTGAAAGTAGATCGGAAAGAGGTAGAAGAAGCACATCGGTTA